>VZTL01039618.1:4677-15896 GCA_013400535.1 Scopus umbretta
TCAAGATGTCAGTGGAAGATATGCAACCTGTCCTGTGCTTTGAGGACTGGTGCTTCAAACCCACTTGCGTGGAGCAGCTTCCGTGTAGAGCAGCAGGAGCAGGAGTCATCCAGTCTGGGGAGAATTTCTGAGCATGGACTTCTCTCCTGTGTGCTGCACTCTGCACACTGTCAGAAAGCAGCACTCCTTGGCCACTCCTTTACCAAAAACCATGTGAATACCAACACAAAGCCTGTAATTATCCGCAAGTCCTTCTTTCTAGGAATCATCCGCTGGTGGTATTTTACATAGCTTTGCAGCACAGAGTACTCAGAAAACCTGCTAGTGAGTTTGGAGACTTTGAGCAGTCACAGGGTGCTCCTGTCTGCTCCTTCCATGCAGATGCTGGGACATGCTGCAACTCCGCGCTGCAAACTGCGGCTGCTTTGTCTGCATTTCGCCCCCAAAAGGGATGATGTGCTTACTGCTAAGTTAAAACGCCTTAAAAACACTACTAGTATTTTTCCATGTTGGCAGTTACAGTAGTTGCCATGGGAATGTCACATCATGTGAATGGGTGAAGAGGCAGCTCACAAAACAGTATGGATTAGGGATGCTGCCCACAGGATTAAAAACGTGTACAAACTGTCTTCTGTACACAACCACACAAACTTCTGTCACTAAGAGGCTTCAGGGAAATAAATTGATACTTCTTGAGGCCTGTTTTATAAATGAGCATCTTAAATAAATAAAGCATTTAACTGTGATGAGTAATCCCAGTTCTTTAATAAAGGATGGAGTTATGCTAATTGAACAGCAAAGTTGTTTGTCAGGGCTGACAGATATCTGCATACTTCATTTATTCCATTAATTCATTTTCTGCAGCATATAATTATGATCCCTTGCACAAGTGACAGAAGCCCTGATAGAATTTCAGTGCAGGGCTATATATCTATTTTGCTATGATCAGTGGAGTATAGCAGTTATATCATTTTTATCAGGAGCTTGCTGAGAACAACTAAAGGAGAGTTCTAATGATGATGGACTTGTAAATCTTGCATTTATTCATTAAGCTGCTCATGGACAGACATGAATTTATTTTAAATTAATGTGTATTTATTTCTTTTGTTGATTCTCAGGAATTAAAAGTTAGAGAGAGACTGGCACTAGGAACTGTTAAAGGCATTAAACTGAATAATCCTTAAGCAGTAAGACAGAAAGAAAGAACATCATTGTAAAGAATCTAATTATGGATAAGGGAATAACTGATACTTCAGTTTATACTATGGCAAAAATAAATTAAATTCCATCCACATTGACTAGTTTTTTTTTTTTTCTCTCTGAAAAATTGATTGTTTCGCACTGATACTGTTCCCTTATGTATGAATCATCTAAATTAGAGCAGCTGGGTAGATGTCCCACCTCTCTGGTGAAATGCCCTAATCACCGAATGTTCTTTTTCTCCCATTCTGTAAATAATCTCTGTCTTTCAATATTTTTCAAAATTTAATGTAAAATGGGACCTTGTTCCAGATAAGACTGAATTTGTTCCTTACCATAGTAACTGAACTAGGTTTCTTACTAGTAAATCTGGGTGCAAGTCTGCTCTGAAAGAGGAAGGAATTAAAGAATGGGCCTTTGCTTTTCTATCCATTAATTGATTGGTAAAAGGAGAGTATAAGCTCCTTTACTTATGCATTTTGCTTTCAGGTAAAACATTTCATGAATTTAGTTTGAATTTGCTTGTGGTGTTGGTATGATCAGAACTGTATATGTATATTAAATGTAAAATTCATTTTCCTCAGGGATAAGCTCTTCTAATAATTAGAAGCTGTTATTGTGCCCTGGTGAACTGAAAAATCTAATTTTTACCAGATAAATATTTTCTAGAATTGCTCAACATAACAATTCAGTTCAGACTGAAAAATCCATTGAGTTCTGAATGTAATCATAATTGGCACCAATTTTTACTAGATACCTAAAAATCTGTAGTCCAATTGAAGTGATACCTTCAGGTTAAAATATACTTTTAGATAAACAGATATGGTTTTTTTATGATACAAATCACACACTGATTAGGACTGCCTAGTCATTTCCTGGATATGAACTACTTCTAAATGCTGGAGAAAAATATGTATCATATTTTCTACATGTCTAATGTGATAATAAGTGACTTCATCTAAGTATTTGGACAAGAATGCTATGGCTAGTGCAGCCAGGTGAGCATCTTTAGTGTTCATAGAAGATACTCTCTGCATCAAGACTTAGATTAATTTTATTTTAGAACCAGTGCAGGAACTTCCAATACCAGGTTACAAAAGTGCCTTATTCTTTTGGTGACCTCTCACAAAGAATCTCAAACTGCTTCTGAACTCATGTATGGTATGATCTGGCCTCTTCTGTGTCACATTATTAGACAGGAGAGATGTTCCTTGCTGGTTGTTTTCCATCAGTAAAGTGACTTTCGGATTCTGCATGTGGAGGTCAAAGGCTGAACTGTGGATTTTTTTTTAATAATTATGGGCCAAACTCACTGCATTGCTGAAACAATTCCATTCCTTTTAATGATTTGGAGACTTTTTGAACTATATTTTAATTTGTGAGCCACTTTTAAATTCAGAGTAGATCCTTAAGTGCTGCCAACAGCTGCAGCTTAAGCATGATCATCCTAAAGGTAAAAGACAAAAAAATACCAACCAACCAAGCATACCTAAACAATCCCCAGAATGTCCTACCAAGTGAGCTAGCAGAATTTAAAGGTTTCCTTTCTGAGTCACAACAACTAGAAAAAAATCCATATCACTTGCAGGGATCCTGGCTGTCTCTTATAACTGAAGCAAAAATAGAGCTGTGTACTAAATTCATTGTCAGCCGGTTAATGAAATGTGCATCAATCCTGTCAAATTCACATACGTGTGATGTCTTAGATTGGCTATTTGAAATCTTTTGTGATGGAGAACAGAAAATTGGAGGTTATGACCACTGACTGGTTGTTTTTGGATCATGAGTAAATCACTTAGTTTCTTTGTGGTTCAGTTTATTGAAGAATAAAATTAATACATAAAACTGAGCTGTAGCATATTAAGTATTATGAAGATTTACAATGATTCCAAAACTTTCTCAGCACCTAATGATCCCTGGAAAATGTTACGGAGATGGGGTAGGCCTTTTCTCATTTTGTAATGAAGCAAATAAAGAAACCTCAATGTTTATCATGAAACTTGCAATTATTAATCATTAGGAAATGAAGGATCATATAATATTGCAACCTGTGCTATCATCCTCCTATGAGATCATTTTACTCTTTTAATCTGGGCGATTTATAAGAGGCTGTTGTGGGTACTCTTCAGCAGAAATACTCTAATGGTTTGCTGCCCTGCATGGTACACAGGTGTGAAATAAATTGTCAGCCATCTCTTTCTGGGTTGTGCCATAAAGTGAGAAAGAACACTTTCTGAGGAAACCTTCACAGATTAATAATTCCACAGAACCTCTTAGTTTTTTTTAAACAGTGCAATTGCATATAGAAAATCCTACTTGATAAATTATCAGTTGAAAAAGTACATGACTTGGGGATTGCCCTTGCAGACTTAATTTTGTATATTATTTTGTGTATTACAATTAACGTTGACTGGATATAGCAGTGAAATGTCTTGAGTTTACACTATTTCAAATGCAATAAATAGCACATGGAAAACCTTGCCAAGTGCATTATATTTAGGGACACATTATGTACAGACTAAAAATGCAAGAAATGGCAGCAGTAAACATTTTTCAATATGCACAGATGTTCTTGCCATTATAAAAGTTGTGTTACTAATTGCATTTACACTTGGGTACCAATTCAATGAACTTTGTTTTAGAATAAGAGTTCTTAATTATACAGGCGAAATAACATTCATGCTTCAGTGGAACTGAAAGGCTGGGGAGAAATGTAAAATATACACAGGATCAACAGCAAAAATTATTTTACATAGTTAAAATAAATTGATTTTACTGCAATAAATTAGACTGCTTTGGTGGCTAATGTCAAAGGGAAAAGACAACCAAAATGACAAGCAACAGGACCTTAGTTACTGCTTTTTTTTCTGCTACTAGTATGTGGCACAGATGCCTTGAGGAGCACCAGTTGTTCATAAACATTGTAATTTTTTTTTAATTACTAAAGAAATAGGAAGCTTCTGAAATTTGCAGATAATGAGCAAGCTACATTCTTTTTAGTGACCCCCTCTGGATACATTTTGGGTGAGACTAAAAAGCAACGTACTTTTGCAATTTTAAGCATGTCTGCAGCTTTCTCTGTTGTGATATGATAATTCATAAAATTAGACATGTGCTTAAATTCTCTAGTGACTTGGGCCTGCATGTTGCGATCTTCTCTGGTGAACAGCTTAAGGCTACAGAAAATCATCAAAGAAATTACAAAATGAGCAGAATTTTTATTACTTTGATCAGGGAATACAGGAGAAAGCAGAAAGAGAGCTGTAACATTTATTTGAAGTAGTGGGAAGACAACTGTAGATAATGTGTATTACATATTTATCACTAATGTTTTTCTCAACTATATCTATTTGCATCTTCATATTACATGATTTTTTGTTATTAAGAGGGATTGCAGGAGCAAAGATTTGTGTAGACACAATATCTCCTCAGATTTAAATGTCATGTATTCTTTAAAAAAGTTACAATTTCAACTGCATTTCCTAATTAAGCCTTTGTATGTAACCTTGTGTTATAGAGCAAACTGCACATTTGCTATGTGTTTGAAGCTTCTATAAATAGGCAAATTCCTTGCTTATATTTATCACATTTGGTGATTATTAGTTTTAAATGTTGATTAAATATGTAATAAGAACATTTGAATATTGCTTAGAAAAATTGAGACCAGGTAGTCAGGAGGGAGGGGGAGAGGATGGGACCCTTCAACAGCACCCTCCACTCCCATTGGCATAAATCAGTCATTAAGCTGCTTCCTCCCTTCCTGCCTGCACAAGCACAGCCAGCTGATCCTGCAGAAGGCTTGTCAGACCTTCTGTAGGGCTGATGCCAGGTGGACCAAGTGACATCTCTCTGCATTCAGTGACGCCTAGCCCCAGCCCAAGGAAAGGGGCAGGAATACACAGTGGGGCAGTGAATCTGATGGCAACTTGCCCTTAGATCAGCTAAAGCTGATTTGGAAGCAGCAGCCTCAATTATTACCATAGGTGGTGGGCTGGCCCCAGCTGGCAGCCAAGCTCCCACCCAGCCACCCTCCCAGTGGAGTGGGACAGGGAGGGGAGAAAATAGGAAGATCAGGAGCAAAAAAACTCATATGAAACTCTACCCCTTCACTTCAGACTCCTCTCCTACCTCCTTGCTTTGCTGCAGGTCACACTCAGTTCCTTCAGCAAGGCCACAAGTAACAGGGGGATGGTGGTGTTGTGGTGGTTGCCATCAGGACATGGCAGTTCCTTTCTGCTGCTTCTTCCTCCTCATGCTTTTCTTCTGCTCCAGCATGGGCTCTCCACCAGCTGCAGCAAGGACCTGCCATGGAGCACATCCTTCTCCTCCCCCCAGAGATACTACCAGCTTGGCTGAGGGACTCAGCTGTGCCCTGCAATGGGTTGACTGGAGCTGGAGCCGCCCTGCAGCCCTTATTCTGCTGCTGCTTTCTTGAAATAAGCCTCAGACATTATAGGTGCAAACAGAGCAGTCAGGTTCTCAATAGCTTTTGATCAACAAAAAAGGCTAAAATGCTTTGCAGAAGTAAATTCTTGATTCATTTGCTGACTCAAAGTGTGTGGGATTAATCATGATATCCACTTCTCAAAACAGATTTGATGTTTGGTGTGTTGTCAGTTATACATTGCATGTGGATAAGGTTTTCATGGTTTCTTTACAATGACTCATACTAGGAGGCTTTTTTCTCCCCTTCTTCATGCAGCTTCATCACACAGTGTGTCTGACTGGTAAGGCTTCTCTGCCAGTGCCCCTTGTCTTCTCTGGGACTTCAGCTGTCACAGAGCAATGAGGAATCTGGGAGACACAGCTGTGGGAGGTGTAGGAAAGGCCAATTTACAACGACCACTGATACAGTCCTTTCAGGAAGCCTGAATATATTTTGGGACACTACATAAATGTCAATTTTTGACATTCAAAGCATCAATAACTACTGAAGAATTTAGATGCATTAATAACTGGGCATGCTACCAGCTCTACTACTGCTTATTAATCTGGTATATAATTGTCCTATAATATGTAGTCTGGGAGCACAATCTGATAAAAATGGTGAATAGGAGACCTGGGAGAGATGGTGCCATTTTGCAGATGCTTTTGTTGACAGTGAGTACTGTGCAATTTTTGTCACTTATGAAAGTGAATCCTACAAGTGTAAATATATACCCATGAAAAGAGTAACATTGAAAAATGGAGGTTCATTTGAGTGCAATAGTAAGTTGCTTGCTGTAAATTCATGGTGAGTTACTCACTAAGTCTTTAGGCACAGTTATTTAATCCATATGGTGCCTATCCTGTCTGATTTTGAGCTGTTTGAACATTGACCCTGTAAACCTCTTGCCTGGGCTGGGATATCTGCTGATCCCACTGGAGTTGTGAAGGGGTACCAGAGTCTCATTTGATAAAGGAGTTTGGAAGATTTGACTTTGGGAATTAAGGAACAGCTGTTTAGTACTACTGTAGGGAAAAACTGGCTTGTCTTCGTAAACATCAGAATGTGAATAATAAACCAACATATAGATTAATAGATGTCACAGGCATGAGATGAACATCTAATTTCATGCCCTATGTATTAGCATAATTAGTTATGATTTATTACGGGAGTCAAGCCCTAAGCTCCTTCACTGTGCAGTAAAATAGCATTCAGTGTCTAAAAGAGAGTTTGCCTAAGGTGCAGATGTTAAATATCCAAAGCAGTAAGCACTCTCTTCTTTGGCTGTGTAGTGTGAATTGGTTTGTAACCTTAGGATTTGACCTCAGTGTTTATGATAATGCAAAACTAAGAAAGATCTGAAAGTGATAGAGGCTTTTAAGAATATAAGAAAACTGTAACTGCCTGGGTTTTATCTTGAAATTGTTTAGGCTAAGGAAATAGAAAGAAACTACTAGTAAACAGAAAAACAAGAAGACACAGAACTGAGAAACACCAAAAGGGAAAGATAGACTGGTACTTCCAAGGGGCACAGTTGGGAAGTAAGTTTGACTGCAGGTAACACAATAAGCCTATCTATTTTCCCTTTCAGAATTACAGGTTTATATCAACCAGTAAGGTACTAAATAAGTAGTTCTGCTTTGAGGTGGAATCCTTTTCTTTTTCTGAACTGGTGTGCATTTGGAGGTTGTAATTCTCAGATGCTCTGAAATCTTGACTGGTTACCTCTGGAAAAGGTAACTAAGGTTGAATTTCTTCCCTAGTGGGCTGTCCCATCTGTTAGTGATTTCTAACACAGAATTATCTTGTGATTACTTATCTTCAGGTGTGAAGAAAATATGTATTTGTTTTGTATATACATTCTTTATGCTTTATTTGTAACACATTCTTTATTACGTCATGGTGTCATGCATTTACAATTTTACATAAAGTACTTTTTGATCTGCTACTGTAAAGCTTGTTTTCTCTGAAGCTGTTCTTGAAATCTCTTGGTTCTGAACTCATGTCTGAGTATCAACAATGAACAGTCATTTTTTGACAGTCCTAGATGATGCCTTGTCTGAACCACTCAACCACCACCTACATAGATGACCTAGTAGTCATGATGACTAAATAGAGCATCCAGCTGTGGGTGTTGTCAGCATGGCTCGGAATAACTGTTGATATCTGGGTGTAGTTCAGGGAGCCTATTGTATTTTAATCTTAAATTATTCATACACCCGATCTGTAGCAAGACTCAGAAGTGTCTGCAGCTTACAAAGCAGAAACAACAATCTTAAACTCTCCAACACAAAGACTTGTGGCTTTTTCCATTTCTAGGTTTTTGGGGGATGGTTTGTATGAAATCAGAATTAGCCTGATATAAGTTTTTTTTTTTTTCTGAGAAGCACATAATTTTTTGTAAATTTCTAAAGGCAAAAATGCCAAGAAATGTACTTAAAACCTTGTCACAAACTAAATGGCATTTCAGAAAAAACTGCTACTGAAAATTCAGGAGTAAGAAGGTAAGTCTCTTGTCAGCTGTTTACTATTGAGAAATTTATACAAAAGGATATCTTTCCTGATGGAATGAAAGCAGCAAGGCTAAAAGTGAAGGAAAAGCACAGATGATATAAGTGTAGTAGTATTTTTCAGCAGAAAGGATTTACCTGTTTTTCAAAAACATATTGGGTTTATGCTGGGAAGATTGTTTCCTACTGCAGGGGAGCCCAATTTTCACTTTACAGAAAGTCCCTTGGATTGCCTCTAAGCATATGCTGGCATTCTTCAGGTTTTTGAACAAATCCTCAGACACGCACACTTCACATGGAATGGCCACTGCTCTGAAAATCATAAAGCACTACCTAGCAAATCTATTGAAGACAACACAGAGGTAGCCGTTGCTTACCTTCCTGAACTCAACCATATGCACATGTGGAGTATTGCCAGTCTGTACATATGCAGTTAATCCACTGCCAAGAGCCTAACACAGATATCACAACTACTTCTTCCCAAAGACTACGTAAGAAGCCAGAACCTGGCAGACTGGAGAGCAGCTGGTTCAAATCACGCAAGCTGCCTCCAACTTCATTGCTGTAATGGTTGTAATGCTTAACTTACCTATAATAGACTGTCCTTTCAAAGAGTGTTGTCTGCCTCTGTAAGCAGTGGGAATGTTTTAGTCAAAATACAGCTCAGTATAAAAGCATTAATTCCCTCAGCAGCAGCTTGCATTGCAAACTTGTTGAATGTGCATAACTTCTTGTAGCTGCTCACCCACCACCACACAGCATTTGCGGTTAGCTCTTGATTTAGCTCTGTGTTGTTTTGTGAGCACTGCTTTACTTGCATCTGTCACTGAAATAACTGGAAGGATAATTCTTTGTGTCATGCATTCAACGAGGAGTCTTTTTTCTGTTTTCCTGTTTGTCAATTTTTCTAAGCTGGCAATTTTTCTAAGCTGGCAATTTTTCTAAGCTTTGTGAACCTATTTGCCCGTAACTCCTACAAATGATGCCTAGTTTGATATGTCTTTGTTAAGTTATTTATGCATTTTTTTGTGTTCCAAATTCATGCTGTTTTACTTGGTGGTATATTGTATGCTAAACCAGATGAGCATAACTAGTAAAACGAAGTTTTGCATACAAATATTCTTCAGCTGAATTGATCTGGAAGCATTCCCAACAACAGGCTCATTTCCTAGAACAAGCATAGAGAACAAACACAATGAGAAAAAGTAGTTAAAGTTATGTTTTCCCTTAAATGTTAAGTATTAGTAGAAAATGTTTTTCAGAAGAAAATTTCCAGTCCGTGACTCCACCACTTCATTTTTCTGGTTTTCATTTTCTTTCCAGCCCCTCTTCTAGGCTTTGTCTCTCTCTAAACTCTAACCCTGAAGCTAACTGAAGTCTCTGGTGAGCATTATCTGTGGCCCAGCAACAAGGCTGAGATGCTTCTCAGGGGACAATTTTTTTTTTCAGATAGCCCTTCCTTTTAGCAGTGCCTTTCAAATTCTGCTGAAGTTTAAACTGCAGGCTTTGCTTCTCTCAGCCCTAACCCTCACCCAAATCCCAAGTCTTCAGATGAGCTTTGACCTGAGACATTGTGCCACCTATCCACAAGACAAAGTTCTCAAGGCAGAAAATATTTTGCAGCTACACCTTCCTTTGGCAGCTCCTCTCCAACCACACTCCTGCTACAGCTCTACATTTTGACTCCCTCCTAACCTTTTCCCTAATCCTAACCCTTGGCCCTCGTCTAAGCCTAGGCCAAGAGCCCCAATACTGGTTCAGGTGACCAAGTTGTCAGGGCAGAAAACTCTGTCCAGCCCACCACTTCATTGGCAGCCCTTGCCCAATGCAGCCCTAGGTCTTGTGTCTCTCTGAACCCTAACCCCAAAAGTAGGCCCTCTGCTGAGTCCTAAGTTAAGATCCAGGACCCTTGTCCAGATGAAAAAAGTATCAGGGGAGAAAAGGTTTTAAAGCTCACCCCTCCCTTTGGCATACCCTTTCCATCCCCACTTCAGCTGCAGCTCTAACCTTTCTGTCTCTCCTAACCCTAGGTCTAATCTTAACCTTATCCCTAACCTTAAGCTTCAGCTCACTTTTTACCCAACACTTCCAATGATGGCCCACTTTAAAAAATTTCTCATGGCAGACATGTCCCAGCATTCACAAGGGCTCGTCTAGTTGATTTGTTTGTATGGTTGTAGGTCCAGCCATGGTTGCTGGAAAATCAATTCTGAGACACTGGCCACCTACTAGAGAAGTTGTATAGTGACATCATGTAACTCACAGCCCATTTGAAGCACAGAGAATACATGCAACTTTTTTAATTAATCTGATCAAACCTTTGACAATTGGGGAAGGTGGAGAAAGACCAAGAAGGGCTGGAGGAGCTGAAAAAGTCAAGCCTTCAGGATGTATATACACCTTACTTTGAACATAAATTATCTGATCAGCCATGAAGAAAACCCACAAAGAGCTAAAATATTACAATCTAAACTAAAATAAGCAAAAGTTGAGGAGATAATATTATCTTTCACTATGATGTCTGCAAATCTGTACTAATTGGACTTGGACTATGGGGACACAACAAATATACCAACATATTATAAAGCTCTGGATTAGATTTTCTATTATTTTATTCAAGTTTTATTTTCTTCCCAAGGATAACTGAAGCAGAAAGGAGAACTTGTTTACTAGAGGCATGACAATGCTTGATGCAGAGCCCCTGTGGCTCCTGCATGATCGGGGAAAGATTTCAATTGCTCTTTTTAGGCATATAAAGAATGTCTCTTCTTACTGACAGAGCACTACTTACTCAGAGAATTCCTCTTTTCCTTTTTTAGTCCAGAAACAAGCTATGAAAAATTACTTTGGAAATTAACAATAGCTATTAATATTCAAGGGCAAGATTAATTTCTTTTGCAGTTGCCCATCTACTAGTCTACTAATGTATCTTACAAAAATATGGAGTCCCTTCAGTGACTGTCAAAAGCTCTTAGATATACCTAATCACGTGGAAGACAGAGACAAAATCAATTCAATTTCCTAAAAGTGACTAACATTTCTCCAAGAATGGTTCATGCATATATTAGCTGCTCTATTGTGGG
>VZTL01039620.1:539-15803 GCA_013400535.1 Scopus umbretta
TCTGCTATCCTATTAAACTGCCTTTATCTCAACCCAAAAATTTTACTTTTTTTTTCTTCCAATTCTCTCCCTCATCCCACTGGGGAAGAGGAGAGTGAGCAAGTGGCTGTGTGGTGTTTAGCTGCCTGGCGGGTTAAATCACAACACCTGTTCTTTAATAAACCCCAAACTCCAAAACCTTATGTCTGTGCAAAATGCAGACTTTTTTTGTGAAACTTCCCTCCACAGCTCTAGCATACATACTGGTTTGCTTCTGCAGACTGAAGTGTTCATAATGTTCTCCTCAGTTACCAACACGGAGCGCTGTACTTTCGTACCAGTGACTGTAAAAAGATGTACTTATTATTGGAGACAAGTTATGGGATTTTGTCACTGAGCCCAGGGAGATACCAAGGTCATACATACCTTTGTCCAAAAATTATGTTTTTATGTCCCTTGAACAATATGAACTGGACTGGAGGAACATGATTCTCACATTCTGTGTATGAGTGATGAACCTTGAGCACTGCTTCTTTTACTGGATTTTAAAAATGTTCCATGACTGGGTAATTTTCTTAAGATAATACAGTTTATAGATGGCAGCAGCACTGTACTTTAAGTGGCAAAACACAAAGGTATATCTATCACATTCTGGCAAGAGACTGCTTGACAGTGATGATAAAGACTGCTGTCTAAAAGGCAGCAGTCACCAATACTCCTATTTTATCCATACAACTTCATGTTAACAGTAGAAAATCAGTGAATCGCACACAGAAAACTATTTGAATATTTGTTCTTTCTTCTAAGTGCCCTCACTCATAATAGCTTACTTGAAAATATGTTAGGTTTTGTGATCCCAACTGATCCTTGTATGTTCCTACCATTCTTTACATTCCTATTATTTAGGGCCTTGAAAATGTTGTCCTGCATAGGAACATTTGCAGTGCAATGAATTAAATAAAATGTTTAATACCTCTTAGTATTATGGAACAAAGCATATTAACATTCATTACACTATTTCTCTCAGTCTCTGTAATTATGTAATATTGAACCTATTGCTATTTTATGTGAAAACAGTAGCTAGAGATATTTTACTGTCCTCATCTTAGTCAGTGTGGCATTTTATTGGCAAAATCTACTCATATGAAACATTATTTTCTGAAACTAATGCACACAAAATTACCAATCAAGTATATGAAAGAGGAATAGTGACTTCCTTGGTTTTAAAGGAAGACTAATATATTTCACATTCTTCATGCTTACTGCTTTGTCTCATTCCAAATGCATGGTTCTGTCTGTCACAGTCCCTGAGTGCTGTGAATTTTAAAGAAAACCTTGAAAGCTGATCTACTTTTCTCATGGTCTGTTATACTCCTCCACAAAGACAAATCAGCTAACCCTGCAAGCTGAAGAGGGGAATCCTGAGTGGTGCAATCAGCTCTTGATGGTTTGCAGAAACCAGATCTCACAATATAATGTGCATTTTTGTTGGTGTTTGCATGTCGATATGTAAGTCTATTAGGGAAACGTGAGGAGAAGAACTGAGAAATAGATTTTAACTACAGAGGAAAATCCACAAGGGATGAATGGAATGAAAAAAAAAGTCTGCCTGGGTACATGGCTGAGAATAGGGTTAGTGTTTCTTCTTCAGGCCAAGTGTAATTCACATAGCATTTGCAAGAAACCTCATGAAAGGGAATGGGAAAATGCAAGTAACAATGAGTGAAACTGCAAAAATTATAGATTTGTCCATAGGAAGAAGATAGAAATAGCAAAAAAGTATAGATCAAGGCTACATCTAGTATGGAGAAACATAATTTTTCTACTGCTTAGGACAAACATCCTGGCCCATTTGTTATTTAGACTTTAGTTCCACTGTTCCCTCTGTATGAAGGTTAAGGTTTTAGTAAAAACTGTCCTTGGCTGGACTGATCGCTTGTGCTGAGCTCTTTTTGCTGCAGCTAGATTAAGCCCACATAGGGTATCTCTGCATTTCTCCTGTGACTTGTATAACTGGATGTTGTATAACACCTGCTGTATTCCTGATCTCACAGTATAGTAACAGGGCACCTACACTGGGTCCATGCCAGGCTGCACCAAAGAAAGTATGTATACTATTAATGTGGACCCTAAACTACCAGCTGCTGTGAGGGATAAGCTTCGATAAGCTTGGTCTGGCAGTGACACAACCTTTCCTCTTCTGTCCACAATGTCAATAAACTCAATGTTCTAAATCTTTCCAAATGCATGGTCTTATCTCTAATCAAAAGAGGCTGAAAAGATGGGCAGCACTTACCGTTTTTCTTCCTGCCTAATGCTTATCAAAAGGATGAAGGGTGGGAGCTGCTGTGGGAATAGCACAGTATGAAAAATGCATGGTGTAAATACAGTAAGATAGAGAAATATTCTTGAAAAATAACACTGGTAGTTAAGAATTGGGAAAGGTATCAAAGAAAATTAGGATTGTTTTGGTATTTAAATTCCACTTTCTCCATTTTTTGGAGGAAGGGGAAGAAGTCTGAATAGCTGTATCAGACTTGTTTTGAAGGATACAACCAGCCAGTCACTGAAGAGCTGTGGACAGTATGAGTATGGCTTCTGGACTCAATGTTAAAATATAGCTGGGCATGATGACATGCCAAATCTCATGTGAACATCACAAAACAGCGGGTCTCATTCTCTTCTCAAGTGAGAGTGACTGAGAGGGAACTCTAGGAAAGTCAGTGAAAATATGCAGAAGGGACAAGAGAATCAGGTCTAGGGTGAGCTTTGGTGGAGAAATACTTTCTGCCAGCTCTCACCCCATCTGCACTATAATGTGAACCATTCAGCAGTTCTTTTCAATTATATAGCCAGCTTATGGCAATCCTGGTCAATGTTCCCTCTACAAGCAGAAACTGAGCATGTTAAATGAGACAAGCAGTGACTATTACTGTTTATTATATTCTGCCCAAATAGTTAACCTCAGAACTTGTGGGCTTTATTATTTTGAGCACAAATCTCTCTTTGGAGGATAGGCTAATATATAGTTCTACCTTATCATTTTCATATATGTTTTCTTTTAATTCTAGGGGTATTTGCAAGAGTGTATATTCAGCTCTAAGAAGTAAGGCTTCTCAAAAACCTTGCCCACACACATATATGCACACACATTTTTAATTGCTTGGTGTTTCTTAAATAAATGTTTCATAAGATTAAGTTCTGCAGGAAAATGAATCTGCTATGTTGCTCTTGCTGTGCATCCAGAGGCTTTTTCTGACAGTGTATCATTTACAGAGTCCTGAATCCTCATTACTGTGCTCAGCAGGCAATAGGAAACTGCTGTACTGATAGCAATCCTGTTATCCATTTTAATAAAAACTGAATATCCTTTCTTTCCCCTTACACTTACAGAATCTTTAAATAATTTATTTTTCTGAATGGTACTGGTCATCTAGCAAGTATCCAAATCATACTGTCTTAGTCCTTGGAGAAAGGAATATGACAACTTTACTGTGAAGTTGAGCCCAGACTAAACAAGTAGGATGTCTCTAAGTCTTTGACATTTTGTCACAGAGCAAATGTTCTTGGGGCATCCTTGGCATGTACAGGCTTGTCAAAAGCTTCACTGTACATTTGGAAAGTGCTAATCAAAGACAGTGTAACAAATTAGAATAAAAGATAGTATCAAGATTCTTCTCTTTCTCTCTCTCTCTTTTTTTTTTTTTTTTTTATTACAAGTAACATTTATTAAGAAGCTGCTTTTCACAGAATGGCTTTTTTAAACATTCCTGATGTAAGAGTGCATCATTTATGTCAGGACCGATCATATGTGTTTTTGACGTGGCTAGACAGGACATGATTGTGTTTACTGAAGTGGTCCACTACCAAATTTATATCAAAACAAGTTCCTTATATGTTCTTTTCCTAAACTATAATTTCAGTAATGTTAGTTTTTCAGGAATTGTTGGAAATCAGTTATTCATTTCTGAGACCTGAAGTGCAATGTAGAGCTCTCTGTGTGCAAGGAGAGGCAGACCTTTTTTTTTCCAGCCAACACGCTTTTTCAATGTGTGAATGTGTGAGGCAGAGCACAAGTATGTACGATCACCCCCTGATGTGATTATTTATTCATTCTGATCTAAGTCCTGGCTGTTTTTTATATAGGTATAATTCTCAAGTTCACGTGCATTTACCTTTGATTTATGCTGGTAAATCCACCATGCTGCATGCTCACAGTCCATTTGCTACTAGCAAAATACAGAGAGTGTCTCCATTCACTGCATTTTAAAATAGTAGCATAACATATGGGTTTTCTGAAGTCTAAAGGGAAAGCTGTCACCAAGTGACCAGGTGTGAAAGTTCATGCCACATCTTAACCCAAACCACAGCTGAAACAATCAAAACTCATGGCGATGTACAACCAGGATGAAAATCTCATGAATGAAATCATGGACTGATGGGACACCCTTTTTAGGTGAGACTCATGCAAAATTGGTCTTTTTGAGCAGTATCCCATCTCTACATAGTGATAGAAGTGAGAATACACAAAAAAATTGGAAGCAAATAAATTTAAGAAAAATTTACTTAATTTGGGGAGCTATGTCTGGAGAGTGTTTCTGCTTTTGCCCAAACTGCTTCATGTGTCGCTTTCCTCATGTTGCTGAGCCCTAGGCAGCAAAGAAGTTCTGCTGCAGCTAGTGATCAGCATCTGCCTAATGTCTAATTTTAGAGGCAGAGATTGAAGACAGTGAGAGGTCATTCTAGACTGTAACAAGGAGCTGAATTTTGCCTTCTATATTCAGTGCTTCCTGCTTGGAATTTTGTCTGCCTAATGAATGATATCATTACAGATGAGTAGTTGAGTTGGTGGAGCGTGTCCAGAGAACGGCAACGAAACTGGTGAAGGGTCTGGAGAACAAGCCTTTTGAGGAGCAGCTGAGGGAACTGAGGTTGTTCAGTCAGGAGAAGAGGAGGCTGAGGGGAGACCTTATTGCTCTCTACATTTTCCTGAAAGGAGGGTGTAGTGAGGAGGGTGTTGGTCTCTTCTCCCAAGTAACTAGCAATAGGATGAGAAGAAGTGGCTTCAAGTTGCATCAGGGGAAGTTTAGATTGGGTATTAGGAAAAATTTCTTTACTGAAAGAGTGGTCAAACATTGGAACAGGCTGCCCAAGGAGGTGGTGGAGTCACCATCCCTGGAGGTGTTCAAAAACCATGTAGATGTGGCACCTCAGGACATGGTTTCATAGTCATGGTGGTGTTGGGTTGAGGTTGGATTAGATGATCTCAGAAGTCTTTTCCAACCTTAATGATTCTATCGTAGTTCCTATTATATTATCAACATCTATTTTTTTCACTGATTTACAAAGATTAATATTCACTGTGCATTGAAAATAACATAGAACATCATAGTTCTGGGAGCAATTTATTTCTAAACATGTTAAAAAATAGAGTATTATTATTATTTTAAAATTGCAGTGATATAAGATGTCTATTTTAAAAGCTTTCAGATTCCATTGCAGGATAGAAACATTGATTCTTTATTCCCTTGATTGGATCAGTTTTTAATGAACAAAGTTGCTTTTTTTTTTTTGCAAATCTTTGGCATTTCAGGTTATATTATTAACTGAGCAAGCTGAGTGATTCTGTCACTTCTGTAACATAGGCATTTAATAAAAGTGTTTCATCAGAAGTTTGTGGTAGTTTTCTCTTTAAGAGATACTTCTGTTCCTGTGAAACCATATCACTCCCAGTCAGACACCAGTTGTGTTAAAATCAAATAAACATCTGACAATGGCACTTAAACAGATCTCAATAAATTTATAAAAACAATTCCATGCTTTTCTCCAACTTTTAACTGAAAAGCATAAACTAAAAATAGTTTTGTATCAATCATTATTTTGTTTAAGCCCCCTTTTGCTTCATATTACAAAATTCACAATTTGTTGCATCAAATGTATACTACAGCAAGAAGGAGGTTTGCTTTCCCAATAACTGGAAGCACACTCAAATGAGAGCAAAAGGAATATACGGCTATTTTGTTGGAATCAGCTCATCTGAACAATTTATCAGAACCAGATTCCATTCTGAGGGTCAGAGTAAAAAGTCCTAAATTCTGCCCTCTGAAATAAAACAAAAACAAAAAAAAAAACCCAAAAAACAAACAAACAAAAAACACAAAAAAAAAAAAAAAGAAGAGGGAGAAAACACAATCTTACTTGAAACAAAACAAAGATATTTGTAGGTCATTACACCTACATTAACTCCTATAAAATTATCAGGTTTAAACTTAAACACATTAAACTTTCACATAAAATCTTCCTTTTAAGGAGGCAGAGGCAAGCAATAGCAGGTATCTAAGAAGAATTGCAAGGAAGCCTTTGCAGCAGTTGTCATGCTACTAATCAGGTGGAGGACTTTGTTATTATTCCGTGTTAATGCCCAGAGATGGTCTTGTCTTAGCCTTGTACAGAAAGAGATTTATGAGTCAAGCAAAGAAACTCTGAAAAAGATTTTGTGAAAGTCCAGCAAGAGGAGACAACTTTTTTAATATGAGTTCATACACAAGAGGATTTCTTTTTTCAACTAAAGGATAGAGAGGGCGTCCTCAGAGTTTTAGCCCAAAGAAATTGTCCGGGCTTTAAGAAGTGTCCTTTTAAAGCTGCCTTATTAATGATAGCAGCCTGCAGATAATACACATCAATGACTTCAGCTTAGACAGTTGGGATTTGAATGTTCCACTGCTGCATGTCCTTTTCAAGCAAACTATTCAGATAATAAAGCTTTCTTTTCTTCTCTTTTTTCTTTTTTTTTTTTTTTTTTTTTTTTTTTTTTTTTTTTTTTTTTTTTTTTTGGATTTGAGAAGTGCTATCAAACTGAGACCTCTTAATTTAAAAGGATTCCTCTTTTCTTTTTCTTTCTAAACCTTGTTAAGGAGTATAAGAATAACACAATGTGAAACTGATTTCCCCTAAAAGATAGAACAGCAACGTAATGAAAACGAAGCAGTGGTGTTGCAGATTGTAATCCTTCCAAAGAATATAAAAGCCAAAGTTGAAAGTGAAGCGCTGGCATATGCTCCCTGAGATGAAAGTTACTGCAATAGGTATTGGTATTTTGACCTAATGGAAGATGTAAAGAGAATAATGAGGTTACATGACCTTACACTATTTTTTAAATCACTGCTTTCTTAAAGGAGCATTTTGTTTTCAGTATCTGTCTACCAATTATATTATCTAATTAAATACTCCCTCCCAAACCAGTGGTCTCTCTTCTTTCTCCCTTTCTACTTTTAAAAAAGAAATGCCTCATCTTAACTTCAAGTATGCTTTAGACAGATTTAAAGTAAGTAATTCAAAATGATGGTAAATAATCCTTCACTATTCAGTCACTGGTTTTACATTTCTCTGTAATTATCATTCAATAAGCTTGTAAAGCATGCTTAATACATAGGTTTTTTTCTTCCTTTACTACTTTATGCCACAGATAAAAATGACTTTTCTGTAAGGAAACCTAAGCCACTATTCTTTGCCTTTAGGGACCTGTTCAAGGAGACTTAGGAATCGTTCAGATATTGTAAGCGCCAGCCAATGCAGATTTTCACCATGCTTCTCTGCCCTGCAACCCTCCCACTGCTTCAAAGTAAATAGCTGTGTCCTGCCAGCCACCACTTGATCAATGCTTTTATGGTGACACAATAAGCTCCATGAAAACAACAAGAGAAGAGATGAAGGTGATTAACGCTGGTGTAAAAACTGTCTGCAGCAGGAAAGACGTGAGGGGATAAAAACAAATGCATACCTCAGGATCCCAGGGATGGGTATTTGTGCATGGACTGGGCTGACACCTCAGGTGGTACAGACTCTGCTTTATCCTCACCCTTAAACAACATCCTTATTACCTTATTAGTAGTTACTTCCCAATGTATCACCCAGTGTCTCTGTAAAAGGAAGGAGTCCATGCAGCTCATTTTTCTAAGACACTTAAGGGTCATTACTCTAGCACTGCAGCAAATGTTTTATTCATTTTGCCACAGCCGTTTCTCTGCTAAGACTTTTGTAGCAAAATGCCACACAGCTCAGCAGAGAGGTGATTGATTGAGCAAGAAGGAGCAGAATTTGGGCATCCTGATAAAATTTTCTCAGAGTCTGCTCAGTTAACATAAATCAGTTTTATTTAGGTAGTAACACTTGAATATTAACTAAGTGATTTCATCCATTGCAGAAGAATGGATGACAAAACTTTTAGGTTAATATTACTTGAACATTTTGTTCTTGGATATTTATACCTGTTAGTGAGCATCTCTCTCTTCACAATTGTCTTCTTTGGTCTTGCTAAGGTGTTATTTGTGCTGGTAGTGTTTATCGGAGACAGGAAGACAAGGTCCTCTGAGACTGAGTGCAACCAGTAGCAAAGATGCACTTTGGGTAAGCACAGTAAGGCTGTGCACTGAGTGAAACATGCTTAATTAACAAAAGCCCCATCTAACCAGCAAAACTGCATCTACCCTGGGGTTGCAAGCGCACAGCTGTGATGGTCAGAGAGTCACACCACTTCAGCCCGGGGCTGCCCGACAGTACCGGCAGCTGCCTTCCCACATGGAGACCCAGAACAAGCTGCAGGTGTTCTCTGGCTGCTAAACCCAGGGCTACACGGAGCCAGGCTCTGGCCAAAGCAGCTGTAAAAATGTCATTTACCCGGTTGGTTTTGTACCAATAGAAGTGCTTGTTATTTTCTTCTACCAAGGAGCTTTTCCAAGTAACGTATCTACTTGCATTGGGAAAGGCAGAGGCCACTTTAGCTAAGAGAAACTTCAGCTAAACCGCCTTGGATACCTCTAAGAAAAACAAAAAGCTGCCTAATTTTTAAACTAAAGAATAATGCATTTCTGGACTGAAACAGACAGGTACGTTCTTACAGAAGTTAATGATCTCTTTTTCACTTTCTATTACAAAATGTTCAACTGCACTCTAAATTAAACAAATCTATCTCATATTACTAAGGTTCATAAACGCCATCCACATAGCACAGAGCAAAAGTGTTCTGATTTTAATTGTTATATAAATAAAAAAGTTATAATTCTACAGGAAATTTGTACAACAATGATGTAATATTAATTATCATGTAATGACTGTATAGAGTAACTGAGTGCCTTTTGTAGGTCATCAAAATCTGGGGTTTGTTTGGGTGCCTTTGCGTCTGTCTCATCAACAAATATTCCAGTCAACCCACTGAGAAATATTTTATCTCCGGTGTTTAGCTGGATTTTAACACCACTTAAGTCCAGTGGACTGGAAAAAAAACATCTAATTCTTGGGAATTTGATTGAGGAGAATGCGATACAATTTGGATTGAATGTGCTCTGGGCCTCTTTAGGTGCACTTGAGCCAAACAGAAATGATTTGTATTGGACATATGTGTAAAATTATATAATGGGCTGACCTTTGTAACAGAAATACATGGCTCATTCTGAGGTGCAGATTTCCCAGTGATAATATATTTTTAAAAAGAAAATAGGGGGGAAAAGGTAACCAGATCACATCAGTCAGAGTAGTTGAACTGAGCCAGGAATGTGTCAGCCTGAATTTCCTTCTTGTCAGAAACACCCTATATTATCGGCAAAGAGGAAAAACCTATTACCGTTACTTTTGCATTTCTACATGATATAAAAGAGAGAGAAAGAAAAAATCTTTTATGTTACACTCGGTTAAAAGTCTCCACTGGACCAGAAAGAGTTTTCTTCACCTCATGAAACACAAACACTTTTAAAGAGCTACATTCAAGCCCCCGTTACTTACATAGTCTTGCTCCAGGAAAACATTTGACAGCTGTTAGAAGGGAATACAGTTGTGTGCTGTAAAGACCTATTCACAGGATTTGTCCCAGTGACAGTGGATACCTAATACTCATTGGCCTGGTCTTGTAAGCTCATACATATATGAGTCAGAAGTGCAGGGAGAATTTGCCTCTGTAAAGCCTATTCTTGCAGAACATACAGCTCAAGCTATATGCTGCCAGACGGGGAGGCCAGCCACAGCCACCAGCATGCTGTGCAGCTGGTACCACTGCAGGATGGAAGGACCTTGTAGGGCCCCTGGTTGGGCTGAGAAGGGGTCTGTGTGCTTTCGGGGCCAGTATTAGCAGGATGCTGTTTTACAGACTTTACTGTTGAGTTGCACCTACAGCACCTCATCACAGACGTCTGAGAGCCTGGGTAAATTCTGTGTGATTTTGAAAAAGACATGATTTTCTAATTTAGATAATGAAATAACCATCAGATTTTAAAATGTCAGCAGCAGACAGGGACAATAACTGTACATCTAAAGGTTCCCATTTCACCCGTAAGTCTCAAGTAACTATGAGGCAACTGGAGTTCTTTGATGTGCGGTTTCCCTGTTTATTTATGGGTAATTTTTCACATCTCTTGTGCCCTTGACCCAGATGTGTGATGGACTTGTGTGCTGCAAAAATCTGTAAGACTACCACTTTCTGTATACAACTGATACTCCAGCATTATCTGAGGCAGTGTTTTCAGGTGAGATGTGGAGCTGGTTCTTTCTGCCACCCCAATGGATTATCTGTCTACTTACCTGCCACTAGGGGCAGAGATCTCCCAGTCTCTTCTAGAGTGCTTTAGAAAACAGAAAAACACTGAGCAACTGAACTGAGGCTCTCTTGTTTTTTAAAATCTGCATACATACTTCTTATAAACTATGTCTTGATCTGCTTTATAATAGGACATCAAAGGTACAGGAGACACATAAAAGAATGATAAACCAAAGTGTATATGGCAAGAGTAAAGAAATAGGCTCCTGGTGGGAAAACATAGGATTATGTGTGCATATGTTCAGTACTCAAGGAGAGGAAATTGTTTCATATGGGAGGACATAATTTACTAATTCCTTCTGAGGATTTTATTTCCAGTATTATCAGTACTTTTTGTCTGATAAAGTCCTCACATACTCTTTTTTTTTTTTTTAAATCAAAATACTATGCAGTTGCAACAAGGAAGATATAGAATAAGTTTTGTAGGAAAACCAGAACGTGGATTGTTTTAAGTGAGTAAAGTACTGATGACCTTATTATCACAAAGCAAATTCACACATGCTGGGTATTTCACCCAGATATTGTCCACAAAACATGGGAGGACTTTTCTTTCATCTTTTGAAGTGACTCTGATGGAAAAGAAGCTCATGAATAGTTCACCACTGTATGACCTGTTGACAAGAGAAATGGAAATCTGTACACATTTTTGTCTAAAGTTTTAAACAATGATATTGAAGGAATTTTCTTATGTTTTTTCAGCTTACAGTTAAGGATAGTTTCTGTTTCTTTTTAAATTAATGCCTGTTGCTCTGTTCGTAAGAGTCATAGATTTTTGTTAGAAAGCATGAACAATGTTGGAGAAAGTTTCTTTCAGATGCAGATGAAAATGCTGTGATTACTTCTCCCTACACTACGTAAAGATCTTGAAGCACAGACTTGGGCAAAGATCATCAGAAATCCACATGACGTAACAAATGTAACACTTTACAGTGGGGTCTCTGTTACAGCTGATGTATGTCTAAAATAACATGCAGACAGGCAGATCCCCATTGACTTTACATCTGAGATGGATCAAGAGTGAACTTTATTGAACTTTATTTCACTCTTGTCCATCACTAGTTTAAACTCACAAAAATTGACTCCAGATCCACCTGCTTCAGACTATTGTGTAGGAGTATTTTTTGCTGTCAGTTTCATCTTCTGTAATGTAAGTGTTCTCCTTTTCCTAGTTGTCCCAAAAGAAATAGAAGTTGAGAGCTTAGATTGCTTTTTAGTGCCTCTGGACTAATTTTCTTCCTGAAGCTACTGAGGAATAAGAAAATGCCTACATATCTTAAAAAAACCCAGGCACTTCTTGGGCTAGAAATTATACAAAGACATATTACAGAAATCTGCAATACATTTCTGTTGATAGCATGCTGACAATGAATCTATAAATATCTAATTGTCAAGTTATAATGTCCCTGAACACTTGAGAAGTATGTAATGATGGACCTTCACAAGTAGATATTATTCATTTATAACTACACTGTGATATTGAAGGTATCATTTTAACAGCTTGGCTTTCTGAAACACATTTTACTAGGTAATACAATCTATGTTGTTGATCCCACCTGAATGGCAAATGTGACTTATCTCAAACGAGCTACCCATGCTGACATGGTGGAACAGCCTGACATAGGCAGGACAAAGAAAGTCCATAATTGCTCTTGTGTCTCACACCATGACTCTCTCTGAGGGCCAGCTTTAATGAATGCATAAGACTTTTTTGAATTGGCTTTTATCCTAAAATCTATTCTTTTTTTAAAAAAGTATTCATTTGTGTACACATACAGAGACATGTATGTATATATACGTACACACATGCAAGTTATTTCTGTAGAGTCAAATGGAATTTCAATCAAGCCACAAATCATCTAAAACACTAAGTTCTCTTCTTAGTAGAAAAATGACCTTTTCACAAGTTAAATGTACCTCTTCAAATGACAGCTCATGGAATGAGACATAGCAGACTTGAGAAACTTACCGACAAATGCCATCCTTGTTTAATTTCAAGGATCTAGGGCTAAGGGTATTTTGGATATTATCAGGTCAGAAAAAATTTGATTTGTTAGACAGGCAGGATTTTAAGCTCCACAAAGGACTTTTAGGGGAAATTAATTTCATTCCCACATTAGAGTTATATTCTGCAACTTTGATATGTAATAATATCTTAAGCTATTGCCTGTGAGTTTCACCATACTATGCACAGGTTCTGAATGCAGTAGAATCATCTTAATTGGAGAAGCTTGGAGATCAGCCTACCATCCTGATTAAGAAAAGACACCCCTAACTACAAGTTTGACAAAATTACTTTCTGAATTTTTGCCTGGCAGAATGGATTAATTTTCTACTGTGCTTACGAGTCCAGGACATTTATTGACATAATAGCACAGCAAAATCTTCAAAGTCAGACGAAATGCAGCATTCTGTGTAATAAAGATTTTTTTAAGTTAGGAATTTTTATAAAGAGGGACACAAATTTAGAATTTTACACTTAATTGATTTATTTAATCTGACACAAATTGAATTAAAAAAAAAAAAAAGTGTAAATGATCCCTTTATTTTTAGGCTAACCATGAAGACAATTAGAATACTTTCACATGTCAGTATCTGTTTAAAATTTTTGAGAAAATTGAATTTCTAACTGCAAAACAGTTTCTACTTTTTTTTGTGACTTTATGCAAAAATAGTTTAATAATGTCACATAATAATCATGCTATTACATAACACTGAAGGGTTTTTTGCAGTCATTTGGTGTGTTGCAGAATAAAGGATTTGTTCGTTACCTTGCTAGGCAGTATCTATTTCTATCTACCATTATGGAACTGAAATGATTTCCTAGGAACACACTTTTAGTCATTAGCAATAATATTGGTCTATGTTGCAATCAAAGTAAAATGAAATGTACTGTGAATGTAGCTAAATGAAATCTAAGAAGTACAAAATATAGATATATCAAAACCACAGCTTCCATTTCAGAAATAATGACCTTTATAATGTAAACTTCTGGAATGAGGTAAGAGGCAAGGAAAGTAAAAAGGTAAAGGGACCTAAAACTGTATCTTTCAACAAACAATACTTGCTTACTTTGGTTATAGGGATAGTTTGGCCAAACAATTGGGCAAGTCAGTCTTAATGCTATGTCTCCAGACAGCACATAGCTTATGTAAGCTCTTTAAATCACAGCCAGATCTTCATATCAAATACATAAGTGTCTAAGATGAAAATATAGCTAACAGTTGTCGGAAATTTTGTTTTCCCTACTCATAATTTAGACTCATTCCTAGAGGTATGTACATGGAGAACATGAAATTACACAGGTAAGTACACACTAGTGTAATGAATAGATATTGTTTATCATAATAAAACTCTGTATGTGGTTAACTTTCAACTCTGATGATGGGATGATAAATATTTGATACAGAATGTCTACTGGTAGGAAAGCTGCTGCCAATTTTTTAGTAGCTAAATAAGAATGATAGCTTTTAACACAGCTTTTAACTTGTATTAAGAACAGCCTGACTGAAGATATTGCTGTGCATCTTCTTCCAGAAAAATTATCACATTCAGTCAATTTGGACAGTTTGAGGTAAATCCAGACTAAACTGAATCTTATTCTATTGTAAACAGCAATGTTTCAAGGCTTTTTGAAAATATCATCTTTATTATCACCAAAGGCAGTTGATACACACTTAGAAACAAGAATTTCCTCCTCTTGAAATTGAAATTTTCCAACATTTAGGATGGAAAGTCCTGACTGATGCTGAAGTCAGCAGGAAGCCGGCTGGCAGCTGCCCTTTGTGGCAGTGACCTGGGACACAGCTGTGGGATCACCAAAATGCCCCTTCTGCTTGCGTATGTGGCCTCAGATTTTGATTTGTTCCTCTGCAGCTGAGTTGAAGGAGATGGTGTTAGACTGAGGAGGAAGGTCCATAATACCTGGTTGTCAGTGCTTGGACCTAGCATATGTACATATCCATCAAAGATGCTGTGCAGTTGTTACAGTCGTGACAACTCAAGCCTTTATAACTATTCAGAGTAGCTCTTGACACCTGCTAAGATCTGAGGCCTGGGGTTGCTCCTACAAAATAACTGTACATGTGATCTGCAGCCAGATTGCTTGATTAACCTGATCTTTTTCTATGACCAGGTGACCCACCTAATGGACGAGAGAAATGCAGTGGATGTTATCTTCCCGGACTTTAGTAAAGCCTTTGACACTGTCTCCCACAGCATTCTCCTGGAGAAGCTGGCGGCTCATGGCTTAGGTAGGTGTACCCTTTGCTGGGTTAAAAACTGGCTGGATGGCAGAGTCCAGAGAGTTGTGGTGAATGGAGTTGAATCTAAGTGGTCACAAGTGGTGTTCCCCAGGGCTCAGTACTGGGGCCAGCCTTGTTTAATGTCTTCATCAATGATCTGGATGAAGGGATTGAGTGCACCCTCAGTAAGTTTGCAGATGACACCAACTTGGGTGGGAGTGTTGATCTGCTTGAGGGTAGGAAAGCTCTGCAGAGGTATCTGGACAGGATGGATTAATGGGCCGAGGTCAATTGTATGATGTTTTACAAGGCCAAGTGTGGGGTCCTGCACTTAGATTCTCAACAACCCCATACAATGCTACAGGCTTGGGGAAGAGTGGCTGGAAAGCTGCCTGGCAGAAAAGGACTTGGGGGTGCTGGTTGACAGCNAGATTCTCAACAACCCCATACAATGCTACA
>VZTL01039622.1:0-22309 GCA_013400535.1 Scopus umbretta
CATCACTGTCCTTGATAACCAACAGCACAGGTGTGTCTAATCCCAGCATAGTTCGATACAAAGTCTTCAAGCTCATGCCATGCTTTGCAGTACTGTAGACAAGAGTCCATGGATATCCAATGGTCCGTGGTGGAAGAGACTTTGTGAGCTGTTAACAAGAAAGTGACAATTCTTACTTAATACGTTTTTTTACTATTAAAAAAAAAAAATTACATATAAATGAAAGCCGATTATGTTCTTCTGAACTACTACAACTTGCCTTAAGAGCTAGAATTGGTCTCAAGTTCTAAACTGAAGTTTCACACGTAAGTTTCCTATCCCTGGTCTCCCAAGCAGGTTTCTTTTCCTACCTCTTACCAGTGACCTGCAGGAGAAGAATGATTTACCAACTGAGGAACATGTGTTTGGTGAGGTGTCTAAAAGGTTCATATAAAGACAGTAAAACCACAGTTATTCTTGCATAACTATGCTACGTCTCAGTACTGGGGAACTAGAACACTCAAGTCAACAGGTGACAAGCTGGAGCGTAAAGGATGCTTTTTTTCCTGTTCCTGTGCCTTTGAATACAATCAGCCTTGATCCAAACCTTCAATAAACACACTTAACGAGATTACTTTGGACTGGACAGCAAGAACTGCAGTGAAAGCCAAGCTGTTTTCGAAGAAGAATGAAGTAAGAGCAAAGACACAGATTACTATGGTCATGGTATACTGAAAGTTATGATAAGAAAGAAACCCAAACATTTTAGCTACGAATTATGTTATGCTTATGCATTTAATATCACACAAGGCCTTCTTACTGATGTGTTTTACACTATGGTCACAGCATTTGTGATACACTAATGTACAATATTAAAAAGTGACATATGTAAGTTAATACCTTTTCAATTTGTTCTGGCTGTAGTAATTCACTGGGATCGCTAAGGTTTGGCCGGAATACTTCAGGCTCCAGGTCTGTTTTGGTATTTGCTGCCTGTTTTGAATTAATATCTTCTCTTGTTGTTATCTACAAAAGGAACAAGAAGAAAATAAGTATTCACAATTCTATTTGCAGGGAAGAGAAACTCTGCAGGTTTAAGATCATGCAGTTGACAGATTTACAGTTACACAACTCCTTCAAAAGTTAAGAATTCCATTAGATTTGATCTGACCAAGATTTCCACTGCTTCCAATAGCGAGCCGGTACTCAACTATATACTAACAATAAATTACACAGACACCTACTCAGAAGAAAACTATGGTTTTATGCTAAAAAAACCAAACAAAAACCCATGAACAAAAAGACTCCTCATACACAGCTGAAGGACTTCAAATGCTTTTCAGAGGCCAGCTTACAAAGTGCTTGCATTTTAATACTAACATAGCTTTTACATTAAATGTAATTAAAAAACCCAGACAGAAAAGGAATTGAAACTTCAACATGGACACTTCTCAGTAGTTTCTGAATCGATACTCTAATTTTAGAGTACTTGTAAAAGTTTTCAGATATGTAGTAGACATGTGGAAAGACTGCCTCAAGTATTTTGAGTAAAGCATCTGAATGGAGCCCTAGGAATATTGCTGCTCCATAAGCTGATCTGTTGGAATGGGAATCAAAGAAGAAAGGATCGAGAGGGTGGGGAGGGGAAAGCAGCAGCAATACTTATGCTGTATAGTGAACTTTGGGGTCTGGCAAAGATGCACTATGCACAAAGAGCCTGTAGTAGTTTAAAATAAGCGTCCCATACATCCACCCTACTGAGTTGTTGTAGATCACCATTTAGTGGAGGCAGCAGAAGGCCACAAAACTCCTCATCAGGTATCATAGTTTATGACAGCTTTTTACCCCAGTCCACATTCACTGGCACTTTCAAGCTGAAGTACCATGTGTTGAGAACTAGACTAGCTGAGACTCAAACATGGTTCCTTCTATAAATCTTATGGCAAGGACAGTTAAAACTTGCTGTGTGGATAGCGAAATCTGACAGAGGAGTAAGACAATGTGAAGGAAGTTAGTAACTTAAGCCACTGAAGCAAGACTCATTAAAATGTTGAGAGATTTGCTAAAGAAAAGAAAAAAAAAATCTTAACAAGAATGAGTGCATCTGAAAAATTTATCAGCTTGAACCAAGTTTCACTGAAAGCCAGACTGTCCAAATTATTTAAAGCCTGAATCCTGAGAATTTCAAGAAAATACCTGCCAAAACCACCTGCCAACTCCAGAGTAATAACCAGTGTTTGCCACATGCCTCATACTCTAAACATACAGGACACAACTACGGTATTTCACATAAACTTTGCCAAGCTTTTGCAAAGACAGCTTTTTTAGTTAACAGAAGAAAAGCCATATCAAAGAAAACTCTGAAATACAGATAAGACTATTTAAACAAATAGAGCCACCTGAGTGTGGGGGGGAAGGATATCCTCCTCCTCTTCCTCAAGAACTATGAAAAAAGTTACTATCACAAACTTCTGTTACTTAAAAATAGGCTTATAAAGTCAAAATATCATAGTATATTCATAACTCAATTACAATATTCATTCTTAAGAAAAGGTGCACTTAAAGAAAGTCAGCATCAGGCAAGCAAAAAGCTCAAGCCTCCCATTTTTCAATGGAAAATAACAAGCATTTCCAATGTAAACTATGCACTATATTTCCATATCACAACAAAAAAAGTATATGTAGTTTTCCATACAGCTTCATGTACAAAAAGATGACCTACCATTATAGAGTGCTATCTGTAAAACATGTTATTTGGTAGTCCAACTCTTTTCCACCTCAAATGCCTTTCATACATCATATACCACTTCTTCAACTGCATAGAAGTTCAGCATTGTTCAAGTGTACAGCAGAAAGCTTATCCCCTTCGTTATTCTTTAATTCTGATTAAAATGCACCATGCAAAACATGAATAATTTGGATTGATGGGTGGGCAGAGTGGGTTTTGAGGGGGGGGTGGTTTTGTGTGGTTTTTTGTTTGTTTGTTATTGGATTTTTTGCCATTATTTATTATTATTACAGTAAAGCAACTTTCTTCTAGGAAGAACACTGCTTTGTAGAAATGGACACAGACACGTGTCTGTTCAAAGGTATCTGTTTGACAGAACACAGTGCAGTTTCAAAACTTGCAAATTTATTTCCCACTAAACTTTGACACAATAGACTGACCTGCAGTCAGATTCCAGGGGCTTCCAAGACTAGTAACAGCCATGCAGTCTATACCACAAACACTTAAATGGCCTCAGAGCAGAGTTTATAGGCTCCAGCCCATCACATCAGATTTTTCAAGTCAGCTTAAACCCTGAGTTTGGGCATTCCAGATAAAAAGTATTTGGAAAGACCTCTTGCACTTCCAGGATATTAATACAAGGATTTTCCACCATCACTTGCCAAAACCAGAATTGTTTTGTTCTCAAGTGGGAATGATTTTTTTTTTTTTCCACCCTTCAAAATTTCTGGTTTTAGAACTGCAGCTTTGGGGTTCATGCTCATTATTGATTTATGCAACCATACTACTTACAAAACATTTTAAAGCAATTAATTACTGATTATTAAACAAACAGAAATAGAAGAGCTAAGAAAATGTTTTCTTATGTGTAATCACATAATAGGTGGAAAAAAGCCAAGATCAAAGTAAAAACAAGGAACTTAAACTTTTTACAGTTTCAGCAGCCAATTACTACAGGAAAACAAAATACTCAATGCTTCTAAGGAGTTCTAAGCTACACTTGCTGTCAGTAAATTATGTATGATGTACACAGCAGCTAACAACTTTATAATTGCCAAAGAACTAAGAAACACCTAAAGAAAATGCAAATATCAGTTTAAGTCCATATCAGTAAACTGTCAAAAATTCAAACCGAAATACCGTTTTCGGAACAGACAGTTCCATTACCAGCTCCATGTGTATGACCTTTGCTGTGTCAAACTGCCTCAGTTACCTGCTTGCATCACGGAAAAATACTTACCTATTCCACGGAAGTTGTGAAGCTTCATACTTGCCAAGTACTGTGAGATTCTTGATGAAAGATTCCTATATAAAATTAAACACCCATGCAACAAGGTTTTGAATTCTTCACCTGGTTTGCATTCCTTTTAGGAAAGCTTCTATCTAACACAACACACCTGTCTAAAGTGCAAGTTAAAACACAGCACTCCAAGTCAAGCAGTACTGAGAAAACAAACTTTCAAATTCGGACAGAAAATTCCTGTTTGAAAAAGTTGGAAGTAATAATTCCATCATAAAATTACTAATTCCATCATAGCATTGCACAATTAAATACATCCAAAACAAAGGAATTTTCTGCTGGATCCTTGTAGTGCTGTAGACAAGACAAACCCACTGAGTGTGGGACTTGCCCTGATCAAAGACACTACAAAGAAAGATGTTTTAGTATCTGGAGATGGGATTTAGACTACTGAAGAGGGCACCTGGAGACGTCTGCAGAGTGTGCGCAGTTCTTCGCTATTTAGAGCATCGATCCTGCGGTGATACTCAGCCACTGACACTACCTGAATATGGAGACAGGAAGACAATAATTCCACTGACAGTTGAAGAAAAGTAAAAAGGTAAGAAAGAAAAAGTGGAGGAGAGTAATGAAGGGAAAATGTGCAATGATAACACACAAACAAGAAGTGCTAAAAGATGTTTGTTTCTGCAAGGACAATGTGCATGTAGGTGATTTTAGACACATGAGTAGACACAGCAAAATTACAAATTAAACACTAATGGCACTAGCAGTCAGATATATCTCACTGCTCTAGGATGAATATAGAACTGATATAAGAGTGCATAAAGTTACCAGTATCAGGATGTTAAATTAGAAGTCAATCTGAGTTGCATGCCTTAACCCAAACCCTTCAGCCCAAAGTCCTCTCAAACACTCTTTACACCCAGATTAATGAATCCTGTGAACCTGGTTTGCTTTCCTGGATAAAGACTAGAAGCAAACCTCAGGCTTCTCAATAGGTTCTGACTCTTCTATCTGGCAGTAAAGATACAGTTAAAGACAAGGTGGCAGGACTAAAGTTTAACAGACTACCCAATACCTCCCCACGGCATCTTTATCCTGTTCTTTATATTCACCTCCAAAGCTTCAGCAGCTGCTAATCTGTTAACACATTTACTCCAAATGGCACTTCCACTTTGGCAGGAGGTGTACAGTCAGAAAGCTCTAGAACATGCTGCTCCGGTGCAACAAGCTGGCTAAAGGACTACAACAGTCATTTTGATGTAACTACAGCAAATAATGTGATTTTGAGAATGACTCAAAATCATCATTTGTATGAAAGCATCTTAAAACAGCTGGTGGAGAGATTAAATGGATGTCCCATGTAGTAAGAGTATATTAAAAACTGCTAGAGCCTACCACAGTGCAAAGGAAGATAACCACAAGTCCAGCAGCTCCCCATCTACCTGCCCCTACTACAAGGAGTTTGGCCAGATACTCGCCACTGTCCTGAGTACAGAGCCCACAGTCATGCATGACTGGCTCTTGAGCAGCGATGGTTCACTCTACCCCATGCAACTGCAAGGCAAGGAAAAAGGAATACTTGTGACATCCAGTTTTATTACTGAATAATCAGTAATTACTAGCACTGAGTTTATATCCACCATTTTCTACTGTTCTCTTAAAAAAACAAAATCAAGAAAATTGTTGTAAATTGGATTGGTTTGTGCATTACCAGAGTCAAGTAGCTATATGCAAAGCTTTAATAATATTCCACTCAAGCATATAAGTAATAGTGTATTTTTATCCTTTCATTTGCTACGACAGTTCATTGTAAACCACATTGTTCACCCCAGCACCTTATAAATGTAATCCTGAAAAGCAATAACATGAGGACCTTTTAGCCTTGTACCTTCTTTAAGCTCAGCCCCTACCACATGAGAGGCAGCAGGTAAATTACAATGGGCCATAAATGCGTGGTTACTCAAAGAGATTCTTGCAAAACAAAACAAAACCCAAACACTTATCATCCCTGACACCATTATATAGTTGCTGTTTCACATACTGGAACATAGACAATTTTATAGGCAATGCCATCTTGCCTTTGACTTGTCAAACACATACTCTATCAACATCCTGCACCTGGGAACTGCTTATCAACCCTTTTGCTCAGTGATCAAGATCCAACACACCTTTTCGTAAGCCAGGGGTGCACCGCCATCCTCAGAACAGTGTGCACAAGGTATTTTGATAAATTTCTTACCCAAGAGAAACATGAATACTTACCTAAGCATGTACACAACAACAGCTCCTTGGCATCCTGAACCTGTTGCACGCTACCACGTTATATCTTTACGGCTGTTTTGTGAATAAAAGCCTGCATACTGGCAGACCATTGGTATGCAACAAACATCACGAATAACACATCACAGGATGTCAAACTATCAACATGAAAATTAAGGGCAAGGAATCCACCCTCTCAAACTCAGATTTCAAGTATACAGCCCATACGAAATTCTGTAAGTAAACCACAAGACAAACTGTCTCAAGGTTATCCACTTATCACTGAAGTAGGTTTTAAATGAGTATATTAAGATACCTCAACAATTCAGCTACAGTACCTGCCCTTCTATAAAATGCTTACAGTTTAGGTCAATATGCTTCATTTTTGCTTTGCAATGGACAAGCTTGTGTACTTCAGGATTCTGCAGCTCATTCAGTCATGAAGTCATGTATGTCTAAGCCTACTGGCAACTACCTTCTACAACTTCATTCAGGAAGTGATCAAGATACATCTTGAAAACAGCTAGCATTTTGTCCCTGGAAGGCCTGAGAGGGCTGTTTTGAAATGTTAGCAGTATCATTAGTTAGAAGTTTATTCTTTTTTATAACCTGGTTTAATTCATAGTCTGCTTATGCTATTTCCTCTCCCATCAAGACTTCTTCATTTTCATTCCTTGGAGTCATATTAATGCTTTACTCTATTTGACCAAGCTAGATAAACCAGTTATTTTCTTCCCTTCCCCCTGGCCCCTACACCAGCTGTCTGTTCTCCTGATTACTCCAGGAGCTACTTTCTACCTCATTCCACTTTGAACTTTCATTCTTGGTACAGTTGATGTGGGCTTAGAGCACTTTGAAGCAGATATTTAGCAGCCCATCTTGCAAAGCTGTGGGGACAATACTGATCACAGGGAGAATGTTGCTGTCGTGTAACTTAGCCAGCTCTTCTGTCCCTGCCCTGGAAAACACCTTGGTGTGCAGAACAGTTCTGAGATGGCCACAGAACTCCATTAGTTTTTTGCACAGTATTAGAAATACCTGGAAAGCAAGGTCTTTCATTTGTGAAAGACAGATGCAGTTTTGTATGCATCATACTGGACTGTGGTTTTCAGTACAGAATGTTTCTTTGTAATAAAATTCTTTTATTTTTGGGCAGGTAGCAGTGGATACCATTTATCTGTATTTCACCAATGCTTTTGATGTTATCCTATAGTAGCCTTGAACTCATAGAATCATAGAATTATNACAAGGCTGATAAATCAAATCAGTTATTTATCAAACATATGCAGAACAAGGCTGAAAAAACAGCTGGACCACTGGGCTCCAAAGGGTTGATGTTATTGATGGTTAAGGACTGGAACAAGCTTCCCAGGGAGACTGCAGAATCTCCATCCTTGGAGGATGTTTCAAGTCAAACTTTCAAAGTTTGACTGAGCAAGGTCCTGAGTCAACCTGGACAAGTTCTTACATTTAAGTCCTTAAGGTATAGGACATGGCTTTCCAAATTCCAATACAGTCCACATCCTCACACAGAAATTGCCAAATAGCCCAAAATTGTAGTGATCTAAGTATTCTGCCCGAGATTAAAGTGCAGGCCTACCTATGAGTTTGCCAAATGCTTTATTTACCCCCCCCCCCCTTTTTTTTTTTTTTTAATATATTGCTCTTCTATGCCAGATCAGGCATCCAGTTTCCTTGATACCCAAAGCTACTTTTTGAAGATCAGGAAGTGTTCCTGACAGACCACCTGTTCTCTCTCCAGTTATTTTTCTGCTTCAAAAAGAATGCAGGAGAGAACACCTAAACCTCTTATGGTTAACCTGGGCACTGGCTGGAAGAGACTGAAACAAATAACAGGTATAGCCAGGAGATCAGTGTGCTTCAGGGCAAAAATGATTCTGCTTAGGGACTTGGAACAGTCTACCACAGGACTATTCCAAGCACTAATCAAGTTTAAAATGATATGGGAGATATCCTTAGAGATCTAATACTACCTGTTCTATTCATAACAGCAACATTGATGAGAAAACATGGGATGAGTCATATGACTCTTGTACAGTGAATGACTTTCAACTTGACTCTCCACACCATGTGTATGTGAGTTAACCACTTAGCACAATACACAAGAATTTTAGTATTTAATGCAGTAAGTAAAATTGTGGGTTTGCATGCCAACGATTCAACTAGTCAAGAGGCTTAGGATTCTCCTTTTGGAGAAACTCATGTTTCTAAACCTTTTTCTGTAAGTATGTCAGAGTACCTAACTCTTGCAAGCTATTCTGGCATATAAAGTGAGCAAAACAGAAATCAAAATTCTGTATAAGGAACTTATTTGTCCTTCAACAATACACAGGAAAACACAGTTACAACTGTTTGAATGCCCATGAAGGACAGTTTGCCATGCAGACTGTGACACACCGGCCCTTTCAGCCACTGGTCATAACAATCTGCTGTACGCAGCTGTAAACACGAAAACTGCTTACACCGCAGAGGCATTCCTCTGCCAGTTTAACAAAGCCAAGAGTGCCCAACACACATACCCCCCCCTACACCTCCCAATGCGTGTTTGCTAACAGGGTGGTGTAACTGCCACGCTCAAACCAAGTACAGCTAAACTTTCAAAGTTAACAAGTAGCTGAAACTGTCTCCTTAGAGAAAGGGAGGGTCTTATCAGAGCTGAACAGTGCTTCTGAATGATAAGAGTGGAGAAAGCATAACGGTGTAAGTGGTTCTCTCCAACATAGGTTACCTATACCCTCATGATAACTGTGAATATGAAATAAACAAATATTAAGAGAATGAAAGCTGAACAATTTTACTTTGAATCTTAATACATCTGTGTAAAATCACGTGAACTGCAAGCTTCATGAACATTATTTCTTGAGAGTCAAAAAAAAAAAGTCTCACCTTTAAAGTTCCAGGATATTTAATTGAAAAAATAAAAGCAAAAGTAATTTTATCAAGCTATTTACAAAGTTACTCCAAAGTATCAATCCATCTCCAATTCATCAGTAAATGGGGATGTAAAAAGAAAGGATCAAACCCTTTCTAAAGGCTGTAAATATCTTCCAATGAAAATAAAAGGTGCAATTGCAAACTGAATGCTGTTATGAATATTTTAAGAGAAAAGACTAACTTTGTTGTTCAGACAAATTTAGTTTCCTCCCAAAACGTTAGGCACTGCTTGAGAGAAAGCAATATTGAAGAAACAGTCATCTCCATCACAAATACAATTATTTGGGACATATTGATTACATTACAATAACACACTAATTCATGGGGTTCACCACATCAGATAAAGAGTTACAAGGTATCACTCTGAAAAAAAAAAGAAAAAGACTAATTCATTTTTAATGAGAAGGAAAAAAATGCATGCATAATAAGGTTTCTATGTGCTTCCTTGCAAATATAAGCCTCAATTTAACTAAATAGGTAATATGAAGAGTTTACAGTTACAACTATCAGTCTATTTACATTCTCATACCACCAGAAGTATTCCTAGATATAGTTTGAGCCAAGACCATCTGTAACTTGTAGTTTTGGGAAGTGATTGTAGATGCAAGTCCAGCCCTCCACTACATGAAGAGTTTAGGAAAAACAGATCCATTGAGGGAACTAATATTTATTTGAATTCCAACAGCATCTAGGAATTCAAAACCTAGATCCCATTCTTTTAGATGGGCACTGCCTAAAACAAGATCACCCAAACCACGCAATTCCCCTCCTCTTTCCCTCCCCCCCAAAAAAACCCCACCCTAAGAAAATGAGGGACAGACCCTCTGGGGTCAAATGGATGAAAAAGCAAATCGGGCAGCATTTGTCATTCTGACAGCATTAACAAAATTGCAGAAAATCTTAAGAGATGAAGGCGAGAGCAGGAATTACACTGAAGCAAAGTATGCTACAATGACACCCAGGCATACAATCTTAATACAGCTTCGCAGGACCACAGTGCAGGCACAGGCTGTCCAGGTTCTGGACCCTCCTCACAGCCAGGAATGCAGTTCATGAGAGTCTGCTCAGGATGCTGGTGTGGCTGCAGAGCTAAGCATCTTCTGTCTCCTGTGGTCTTCAGTCAATTCAGCTCCCTGTCACTTACTGGTGACAAGGAAGGGAAGGTACAAGAGCTAGCCATTTTGAGCAGAGGAGAGGGACTGGAAAAAATCATAGCAGTCCCCTGAACTGGCTGGCACTGTGGTTCTTTCTGTCTTTCAATACCTTTAAAGCTGGCCATCACAGAACTGTTCTGCACACCAAGGTGTTTTCCAGGGCAGGGACAGAAGAGCTGGCTAAGTTACACGACAGCAACATTCTCCCTGTGATCAGTATTGTCCCCACAGCTTTGCAAGATGGGCTGCTAAATATCTGCTTCAAAGTGCTCTAAGCCCACAGCAACTGTACCAAGCCATAATTAACATATACTGAAGATAAATTAAAATATCTGCAACAACCAGAATTAATAAATGAGCTTGGAAAGAAAGCAATCAAAGCCTGCAGCACACAAACTGCTACACTGAGTCTGGAAACCTTTGTAACAAGCTATTTTTTCCTAGATAGGAGAAATCATTAATTTGAGAGGTATGATAATGCCAGCAAGAGAACTAAATTTAACATGGGCAAATATGAAACAAAGTTTAGGATGTTTGTGCAAAGAACTAAGAATTAGATTTACGCACATCACTTTCTTAAAGAGGCAGGTCAGGCAACTTGGCTCATTTTCTCAAATAAAAAAAAAAAAATCCTGTAGCAGCATTACCAATAAAACCCAGCTGCCTAGACCCAGTTGACACATCCTGCAAAATAATTTAAGGAAGTTTCAGCACTAGCAAGCAGAGAAACTAGAGGTTCAGCTGCAAAAACCAGAGCACCTGGTGCCTGACCTCAAGCTGCCACCCCAGGAGAAGGCAGGCTGAGTAAGGCTACCAGGCTGAGCAATGCTACATCTCAGTTCTGACAGTGCCACGCAGAGATCCTCTCCAGCACGACAAGAAAGTACTGCACATGCTTAGGTAACTGAAAATAACAGTAGGTAACTGAATCACAGCCCAGTATGGAAACATTTGTCTCCTCTTCATCAGGAAAAAGGATCAAAAACATCCAGAGAAAATATAAGCCTCTACTAATTTGTTTTCTTTCAACTTATAATCAACCTTTTTCAAATGTTCATCTGCAACTACTTCGATTGCATTTGTAGTGAGGCCTAATATTTCACAATTATTAAAACAAGCTAACACCTCATAATGAATGGAACATCTAGTTGAGGTATGATGCATAAACCCCCTAATTATTTAGCACAGTAGGTAGGACAAACATCTGTCGTCAAGGAAAGGTTCTAGGCTTAGTGATCAGTGTAAGCAAGTACTGGATTGCAGTCTGCTTATTTATTTTATTTTTTAAAGAGACTCAGATCATCAATTCACTCTATTACTTAAACAAAACTTAGTATGGAAAGTTGACTTTAAAAAGATCTTTCTAGCTGTATTATTGGATTGATGCAACCTTGCAGTTCTGACATCCACAGGGATGAAGTACTAAATTCTGATCTTTCACATGTAAGCCCCTATTATTGTATCTCCACAACAGCCAAAGAACTACAGCCATTAGCTTACCAACTACAGTTAGCCAATAAATCAAGAACATCAGAAGTTGTGCAAGTCTCAAACCATTCAAGCTATTAAAACGAACACCACTGTAATTCCCCTTGCATCTCTTAAGAACATGAAAGCCAAAGGTAAGTTTTCATAGTATATGTCCCCTTTGGCTATGCTGCCTATAGAAGCTCTGCAAAGCATCTGGGCAGGACAAGCATTCCCAGAGAAGGCAATCCGCCTTTTGTTCTCTTGCATTGTCTGATGTCTTTTGTCTAAAGTGCTTTGACAGAAGAATGTTTGCCAGCATTTTTGACATTCTAGAAACTGACTGGCATCTCTTCTGTTGCAGTACAATAAAGGGACAGAGTAAATACCAAACAGATTTACTAAAAAAGTGGGAAACCAGTATTACCAGCTTTTTGAAGGGGGAGCATAATACCTTACTTACTAAGACTTTGATTTATTTTTATGCTGGGAAAGTATCGAACATCTACAATGCTCAGCCCAAACTTACTCTATCACCATGAAAATAACAAAGGCCTTTCAGGTAAATAATCCAGGGTGACTTAGTTGCTTCAAGCAAGCATTCTTGTTTTATTATATCACTCCATTTCATACAGCAATTGTTATTTCACACCAATGGGTTTTCATCCAAATTTCAGAACAACCGCTAATGAAACATTTAGTCAAAAACCTGTACTTTATATATGCTGCCAGTCTCTTTCATATGCTTCCCACTTTGTCTTGCATAACACAGAAGTAATGGTACCTATACTCCCTTCCCTCTTTTCTTTAAGAAGGTTACGCTTGCGCATTATGCACTTTATGATCATTCACAGAAGGAAAGAAATCCAACTGCAATAATAGAGCATGTCTTGTCGACATAGCAACATTTTAAAAATATTCCCATCTGTAGATAATTCTACACCCTTTTTCTGGTTTGACTTGTTTTTACACATTAAAATAGCCTATTCTCTACCTCTCTCACAGCAAAGAAGATGATTCTCATACAGTCTTCTTCAGTTCAACCTGTCCTTAAGAGCTGATAGTTATTGCTTTTATTAGAATAGTTGGAGTCTGGCTAAAATGAGGTGTCGGTCCTAAGGGAAATAAATTATAACAAGGGATACTAGTACTTTTTTAATTAGCTAGGCAAAATATACCTATGTATTTACATATACAGGTATATATTAAAGAACACATCCTTGGTAAACTTCAGATACCTTTTACAATGCTACAGGGTATGCTCAAATTACATCTGAGTTAATTTAGGAATTACATCTCCATTCTACATTCCATTGCCACACAGGAAAATTAAGAGCCTATTATTTCAGAAAGATTTTGTTAGTTCGGAACACACACTTACAGAACCAGTTGTGGCCACGTGACAACTTCGTATTCTGTAAGTAACCCGGCTACAAATAAAGACCAAAATGAAACCCAAAGTCAACAGCACCTCCGAAAGAAGTATGCAGCAAAACCCAGAGATCTGTAACTCTTAAAAAGACAGTAAAAAGCCTGCCGCAGGCAGAGTCTGAATGAAAAGTATCTTCCAGATTTACCAGCTGGTAAAAGCACAAGAAGTATTTTGTCAAGATCACTTCCTCCCTATCCGCAAGATGTTACTGTTTTGCAAGGCTCACCGAGAACCATTTCCTTTACATACTACTACAAATTTAAGTCTTTTTGGGGAAAACAACACTGAAAAAACACGTTACTTTGAAAAAAATCTAATAAACCGTATTAACAGTGGTATTGGTACCCCCCTTCATTATAAATGTGAGAGTGGGACTACAGCATACTCATCTCTATCGATTTAGAAGTATTATCAGACTTCCATATGGTTAAATGACTTCCGAGAAGGCATAATCAAATGGTAACTCAGGAAATTTACACTTTTCTAATAAATGCCAATGCAAACTACTGTTCACAGTATTTAGCTATAAATCACTTTTTTTTTTTTTTGGGGGTGGGGGTGGGGGAGCATTACTCCCAGGGGAAAAGAAAACCCACCCTAAAACTATTGAATCCCTTAAAGCTCAAAGTAGGCTTCTCCTATCTAATGCCAACGGAATACCAGCAACTAGGTTACGCACCTAAAAGTAATGAAAATTTGTGACCTAGCATCCTGTTTACACATTCAAAATTTAAACTTCCAGAAACTGTCTCTGCACCACAACACTACAAGACTGCAATAAGAGAAATGAACATACTACACTGAAAATTACCAGAGCGTATTTATGATTAACTGGCTGGTGCTTTCTTCCCTTCTTCCCATACCAGAGACGAGACATTTCCCTTCTAAAAATAAACTAAGAGAGAAAAAAAAAAGAGAGAGAAGCAAGCCATGCGAGGCTGTTTGAAAGCATTCTCTGTACCTGCTGTCAGCTCCAGGCACAGGCTGAGCCCCGGGGCAGTGACAGGATACTCTGCTAGATGCACACACTTGACTGACATGGCAGGGAACGAATGAACGGGTGTACAGTAGGGGGAGGTCTCCCAAATGGGGACAGTGCCGAAGAAGAAAGGTTTCCTGTGTTCAAGTGTGGTTGCAGAGCACTAGCTTGTTAAAAAGGCTGAAATATTTAAAGATACAGAACAACTTAATTTTTCTGATACAATACTGAAGAAAACAAAAAACCCACCAGCCCAAGAACTACTTGCAATATTCTGTTACACTATAACTGTTCATAAACAAGTTCTAATGGTAACAAATTTGCGCTCAATACTAAAATAATAGTTTGTCTTACTTATGTTTACAACTGTGTATAAACCCTGTCAGTTATTTCTTAGAGTCCAGAATGAGTTTAAAAAGTGGTCAGTAAAGTTTAAAAAAAAGATTATTTTTTTAAAAAGGTTTTAAAGGATTCAGAAACTGTTAGCCTCACAGCATTTTCAGTTCTGTAAGCTACAAGAAGAAAACAAATCCTTTTGTCTATAAGCTAGACTTGCTGTATGGGTTAAATACCAGTCCCAGCAATAAAGTATTTTCAGAATCGTGATTCAATTTTATTTTTTTTTTTCCTTAAGGAAGGATGTTTATTTAAACAGGTGTGTGCAACAGTAATACACACAGTAAACCTTTGAGAACTTCCTTGTCATAGCACTTGGAGGCAGTCCACTACCCCCCCCCCCCCCCCCAAAAAAAAAAACAAAACAAAAAAACCCCCACAACCCAACAACAAAAAAAGCGCAAAAAACCCCAAAGCCACAGCGTTCGGAGTCGTGGGTAAAAGTATTAAATAGGCCAGGGCAGCAGCAGGCAGCAACACAACAACATTAAAACATTGCTCACTCGTGCTGTTGCACTGTGATCCAAAAGCCAAGATGCCCAAGCATAGAAAACCAGTACCATGACTTGTACTTAACTATACTGCAGATTGTGCACTGGAACGTCTCACCTTCCATTAGTATCTAACTCAATGTAATTCAGATGGATAAAGTGTTTTTCTTTTCAGTAAAAGCCTCCTCAGGAGCTGGTAACGCAAAAAAAAAATAAATAAATCAATTTGTTCCAACTTATGAATGAGAATTATTAAGATGACAAGTATGAACATTTTTATCACTGGGACATTGAGAGTTGGGATTCAGGAAACTCAAATATACAATAATACACTAGATACAGTCAAATTGTGTAAGATTTAAACAATAAAGCATATGCCCATTTATTTGATTTTTTTTTTTAAATAATAAGCAATCTAATACTGAGGTAAAACAAGAACAAAAAATGGACAGCCTTAGAAAACTGTTTCAAATGAGAAAATTATAATCAATATTAAAAAAAAAAAAAACAAACAAGCTACAACCCCACCCAAGTCTGGCAAATCTTAAAGGAAGGAAGAGTATGCAGAAAAACTATTTCAAACTATCTCTGGACATGCGACTCCTAAGCCAAAAAGCAAAAGCTAGCCACACTACCAACTCCCCCACAGCCTATTTTAGCAGTCTTCCTGCCCCCCATTTTTTTTTCCCCCTCAGAATAAACAAAATTTTCCCTAACACTAGCCAACACACTGTTTCTCCAAAACTGGGGGAGGAAGAAAAGAATCTGGGCCATCACACAATTTTTTATTCTAGAACATTTAATCTTAAACAACTCAAACAACTTACTTGCATGTCTTTAGCTTCTCTCTAAATAAAACTGCCTCCTCCCAGAGCGTCTCAAAAGGGTTTCAAAAACTTGCTCAAAACAAAAGCAAGCAATAAAGATAGTCTTTGTTAGATTTGACAACTCACTTTTTCACTAATTATAGTTGCAAAGTTTAATGTGAATAAATGCACTAGTAGCTCGCTCTATCAGACCTCCTGCCAGGCTGTTTTGATGTTCAGTCTTCCAGCAGCAGCAACTCCCAGCAGCTGGTAGCTGCCCTGCAGCTGGGCACATCTGCAGGAGTGGCAGGGCTGGGTGGAAAGCAGGTCAGGAGAGCCTGAGCATCATCATGGAACAGCGCAGTCCTAAAAGTGGCAAAAGCCTTCTCTTGTGACTGACCTCCGTGCCAACCCTTTAATGTTTTTTTTTCCAAATCGGTGGAAGATATATTTCTACTAGCCAGAGAAAGAAGCCCACATGAGAAGCTTGACTCCAGGAGCATCCCCTAATTAAAGATAAATAAAATAAACTCCTTTTATACTTTTGTGCATTTGTGGGTTATACTAGTGACCTGTTAATCTGAATCAGAACCTCATATCTTGTTGCTAGCTAATATATGCCCTGCCATAGAAGTTCTTAATTAAAAGAATTAAGAATTAAAAAAGTGAGGAGTATCGGCTCAGACCCAACACATGTGCAGAAAAGCAGCACACACTTAAGAACATCCACCTATTTGCTACCTAGACAGAGGAAAACAAAGCGTATCTAATTACACAGAATGATAATCTTGTTATTGTCATTGTTAGTTTGTAACCAAACGAAATAACTCCACACAATCAATGTTCAAGGCAGAAAGCACAGTCCTTTCGGTAATTTTTATTCATGACCTTGTTTTTTTCTAATAATCTGAACTGTATTAAAAATACTAAAAGTAGCAGCAGAGAAAAAGGAGAGTGCCAACAGATACAGGTACAACATATGAAATGTCTTATTTTCACCCCAAATCAATTATTTAGTTTACACCTTTTGCCAGACCAGATTTAAAGTTGACAAGATCTCATAACCTAGAAACAGGATAGTAAGTATGATAACCCTCTATAAACTTGCGTAGGAAGACTGGATTCTGGTGTGAAAGAACATCTTTGCAATTTGATTAGATGGCATTATTTGCTTTCACCTAGTAGCCAGTACAATGGCCGGATACCACAGAGACAGAGAAGTTGTGATGTTGAATTCCACAATCGCTAATATTTGATACTCATGCTTTTGCATCAATATTACATTAGTAAAAAGTAATTTATTTCCCCTGCTCCTTCCCTCTTAAGGGAGGAATGTTAGCCTGGAGAAATACGGCGGGGGAGTGGGGGCGGGGGGGAATAATTACTCAGCTTATTTAGAACTTGCTGTTGATTCCACATGAAGCAGCCATGTAGGTGACTGGGTTTTGTGATGAAAAGCCACAAATGTGGTGCACTGCAGATAAGCAACCCCAAGGATCTCCTGAGAAGATTATACGAGGCACATTTATAAAATAAGATCAGAATTTAATACTACAATTTCAGAAGCAGCCCTCAAAATTGAGAAAAACACGTAAATCACAGGAACCAGATTGTGTAACTCAAGTGCCTCAGTGCAATTCATAAGTCACCTGCATTTTTGATGGATGAGAAGCAAGCTTGTTTTTATGCTGTTGTATTGGTTTGCCTAGGAACAAAATCAATAAGCAACCACATTATTTTCACTTTTGGTAGCCTATCTACTTGTTAGAATGTATTTTTAAACAGCTGAGATTGCTATTTAATTACATCCAACAGGAGTGTTTCACAGATTATAATAAAAACTCCCATCACCAAAGAGCCCAATAGAAAAAACTGAAAGCTGCCTCAAGTACTGTTTAAAGTACTGTAGTTTCAATAAACATTAATATAATGACAGAAAACAACTCTAGAATTATAGACTCTTATAGTCTCATAATATTTTTAACTTTAGAATAGCATTTTACAGCTCTATTAAGGGATGTACATCCTCTATGTTTATTCCTTGTATTATAGTTTTAGGATATAAGTTGTGGAGAACTTCAAAGTTAGGAAGACACCTAAGTTAGATGCTTAGGCCACCTAAATTGTGATCTCTGGAAGGAATCCCACTAGCTGAAAAGGAAGGCAGTTTTGTACTTTGACAATACAAGGCATCCAAAAGTCAGCTGAATTAAGGCCCGGTTCATCTTTAATAAAAGGCAGACAAGTTCTATTTGGTACAAAAAGCCTTTTAGATGACTCACAAAAGAGCGTCAAGTCCAGGAGTAATGAAGTTAGAATGCAATTAAAAATATAAAAAAAATAAAAATCAGGTACTGGCTCCTAAGCAAGACTACTACTTTGTCTTCTAGAACAACTGGATTGTTTTAAAAGTTGTTTCAGGTGAAGCTAACATTGGATTACAGTTAACTGAGGTCTGACCCCTTCCCCCTTTCCTGTTACAAGGACCATACCGAACAGTACAAAAGCCACCTCCTGTGGTATCCAGTACAACAGGGACTGGCACAGCTGATTAGCTTGCTGATAATGTTTCTGTAAGAAAGGACGGCTATATCAAGAAGTCATCCTTTGTTTCCCTTCAACAGCTTAGGGGAAGGGGGGAAAAAAAAAAAAAAAAACAACAAAAAACCCACCAAAACCAAACCAAACAAACCAGCATTTTTCCATCCACAAAATCTTCCTCCTCATTTTCAAAGGTACATTGAAAGCTGTTAAGAGTCTCAAACCCACAAGGTTTTTAGTTGAATGATTCTGCTTCTACTCTCAGCAGAGAGACTGCCCCAGTTCTCTATTAGATATATGAAATAACCATCAATTACAATTCCAACTACAGGACAGCTCCAAGTAGTGAAAACATTTGAATTTTCACTTAACAGTTATAAATAGATTAAGTAGAGAAAATAAATAGAGCAAAGCAAGAAATATCCCATGCATGAAGTTGAGAGAGAGTACAGGATTTGCTCAAGTTAATTGCAAAAGCAAGAATGAAAGTTACCGGTCTCTACAAAGGACACTGCATTGTGTTAATGGCCACCAGAGTCTCTCTCTTCAATCACTATAACTTAACAGAAACATTTCTAGTATTGCACATGGCTGCTGAAATTCAGGAGATGCTCATCATCCAGTACAAGAGCAAAGCCTATTAAATATGCTTACTAATGCACAGCAACACATGAATAGTGACACATCCAATTTCTTAACAGACAATGCATGATGTAAAAACCAAACAATGATCTAGCTTGTATATCCCGTATACTATCATAAAAAGACAACCTTTCAAGAAACATATTGGAAAAATATTCTTATTTTGAGGACTGTTAATGTGGTGCATTTTCCACACATTGTGTGCACCATTTCATTCAAGAAGCCTACAACTTCCAGGCTTCCTCTTCTCTCTGCTGATCCAGTATTATCCAGCTTGTCGTACGGCATTATGATCATACCACATTTTAAAATGTAAGACACAGCAAGCAGCTGTTTCACTAGCATCCAAGCCCTGAAAGGTAGAGTAGGGAATAGAAGCAAATTTATAGAAAAAACATGATTAAGAATACACAATCTTAAGACAACAGTGCATACCGAAACGCCTCTACAGAAATGCTGTAGTTTACAGTCCAGATAAATAAAGAACTTAAGCACCTACATCCAGCACGCCAATCTTGAAAAGCCTTCTTCAGATGTTACCTGATCAGGAGACAATCACTGTTTCTGACCTTCCATGTTTCCACGAGTACACAGAAATAGAATTTCTAGACACTCTAGAAGTTACAGTTTTGTTAATGTTGAAATGTTGAGTGTCTAACTCAAATACCATTTCACAAAGACAGAACTTCATTTGCAGCTAATGGCTTGGATCTAGTAAACATATTCAAACCATGTCTAAAGTTCCAACTGAAATTTAGTTTCAGAAGTGAGTTACTACAGGGTACTGCTTTCCAGAAGTATTCTATCTATTTTTCTACAGAAATTTAAGATGCAAAACCAAAAGGTAATGATTATGAAATGCAAGTCCAGAACATGACCCCAGTGAATCTGAGAAAAATAATTTCAAATATCTATCAGCTCATGCTTCATTTTGGAAGTTAACTTCTGGACAGCTTTAAATCAAACTGATTTTCTGTATTTTCCAAGCAATTGAAATTGAAACAATAAAACAGATCAGCTTCCAACTACTGCAGACCAGCCTGCAAGTCCTAAGACAAGAAATTTCCTGTTTTCAAATATCTTGTGGATGAGTATTTGGATTATGTGGACCTGAAGTATGACTCAGTCCTGAAAAACAGCAGTAAATAAGATGAAATGACAGGAGGAACTGGGGGGGAAGGAAGAATCAACACTTTAAATAATTAAGAATTATACTAGTACAGAGCAGTTCTGTTTCCTTACGAGACTTCAGGTTTAAACAGGAACTGATTTCCTTAACTGATTTCTTCACAAGTGCCCAAGATGAAATTTCTTTAATGTCTCTGAAACATTTAGCAGTGGCGACACTCAGTAATTACATTTTTTGCATTGATACTCTGGTGACCAGAGATCTGATGCATGCAGCATAAACCCTGTATTTCCAATATTGCATGATAATAAAGAGACTTAACAGCTGTAGTACCTTATACAGATATTGTTTTGATTGTTCTAGATTCAAATCCAGAATCTAAAGATAGACTAGCGGTCTATGTCAGTAAGTGATTATCATATACAGAAATAAAAAGTGTATTTATACACATACAATCAATATAATGGCGCATCTCAGTTTAACTTTGAGAATTAGCTTCACAGACAAACAGATGAAGCATTAAATGAGCAAACTAAGGTATTCTGATCTCTATAGTTTCCTGTCCTTCTCCCTCTCGCCCCCAAGAGACCAACTAGTCCTTTAGTTACGCACAAATAAGAGATGCAAAATTTCTATGACAAAACTCATATAGGAAAGCACAAATTGTGACATTTCTTCTTTATGCACTAATGTTTCTTACACAAGTAGTCATTTCCATTGTTTCCCTTCTAATGCCCTCCTCCCTGTGCTGAATTGTTAGAGCACAGCAATTTCCTTTGTATCTAACATTATTAAAACTGTAAAAACCTTGCTTGGAAAATTAGTTTAAGTTGTTCTTCCTCCCCAGATATAAGAAACTGATTCTCTGAAGATTTTAACAGATTATTTACATGTGCATGCCAAGTTCTGTAGAAAAATATTTGAGCTTATCAGCACACTTTATGTGCTCACAAGTTCAGTGGAAAGTTGATTTACCTCATTTAATTCTATACTAGATCCCCGATATGGTTAACGACATTTTACATGAGTACTTGTTTTCCCTGTCTTTTTCCTACAATGGTCAACTTCAAAATGCTACCTGCCTCCTCATATAGCAACAGCAGTGGAAACAAGCCCGTCAAGGTTTTACAATCCGTTTTAGGAAAACAATAGTAGAATAACTGGATAATTGGAATTTCTGGGATTGATGAGTCACAGAGGTATCACTTCCCACCCTTACTTCCTTTTTGAATGCAGATTTTTTTTCCTGCATCAAAGAAGTTAGAGAGTTTACAAGAAAGGTTATAGAAAATAATGCACACTGGGCAGCACTTCTTATAATCTTTATACAAGTTGTTCTATGACCAAGTGTGCTCTGATCTGTTTGTTTTATATATACAATGTATGTGCAATGGAATAACATTTATCCTTTACAGGGAATGTCAACAACACTTTTAGAAAAGCAATCTTTTATGCAGTCATAAGAAACATTTAACAATTATTTTATATAAGTAGGAAATAGTTGTGTTACTTGGAAACTCATTTCTCAACCAGGATTTGGAGAATGTAGGAGAATTCAAAGAAGTTTTCCTTTTCACTCATCTTAAACTTCAAGCATAAGACCAATCCTATTGGCAGTGCAGTGCTTGAGGACCCGTCCCTGCTTTCAAATACACGGTACCATGCTTTTACCACCACCAGGTGACAACTCCTTAATGCTTTCAATCTGTGGTACTAACTGGCACAAAAATGATATTAATGCATCAGCAGCTATCTAACAGCAAGCACCTTAATATTACATCATTAATTTATGTACACGTTACTAAATACACAACTTGAACTTAAAAAGGAAACAAAATTAGACCATAAAGTATTGATGGAAGTCATTTCTGAGGCACTGCACAACAGAAACAGTCAGCTTGCTGTCATACCTTGCCATCCATGTTTAGATGCAAGTACAGAATATGCTTTGGAGAAAGCATTTGTTTATCAACACATAGGGTTCTGAACAGTACTAATTATTTGTGCTAAGAGATAAAGAAAGCCATTAGCATTTAACTTATACACATGAAGTAAATGATAAATATACTTCTATGGCCCCATGGCTCAGTAGAGATGGTGTAAAA
>VZTL01039624.1:327-25579 GCA_013400535.1 Scopus umbretta
CTTGTCCACCTTATTAGGGCTTGCTTCCATTAGGACTTAATCATGATGTAACCACTGCACAGAAGCTATGCTGTGGTAGAAGACATGCATTTTTTAGGGTGAAAAAAATTGCAGGGGAAGAGTGCCAACTTCTGAACTTCTACACTGTATTTTACCCTTATGGTAGGTTTCTCTCAGGGTTTAACTACACAGGAAACAATTTTATATTTCTTCTTGGGGTGGGGAGGAAATACAAGAAGAGAAAGTAATGGAACAACCATATGAAAATACCCTTCATCTGTACCATGCAATTCCTATTGCAAATTTTATGATCCACTCTGCAGTGCAGATTTTGTATGTGTGCCGCTCTAATTCATGTTATATTGGCAAGCCTCCATTAATATCCTAAGCGCTCTAAGGTCATGATCACTAATGTCACCTCCCCTCTTACATCCTGGTACACATCCAAGATTTGTCCATTTTCGGTTGTCTTCTCCTGAAATTGCATTTTAAACATTGTTGTTACAGCAGAGTTATAGCAGTCTGGGCTGGTGCATCTGCCACATGCTAAACCACCTGCTGGTGAGTCCTCAAATACACATGTAGAAGCATTTTTGCCTTCCTGATAACTACTGCTTTAGCACAAAGGACTGGCTATACCAAGAAAATGGAGCTGACTTGCAAAGAAGAGGAAAAAAGTGATGCAGTAGAGTTGGTAAGTCTAAGGCACATGTTCCTAGAATTCCAGTGGCTTCCAGGAGACATCCCATAAATCACTGAAAAATTGCCCAAATACAGATAGTGCACTGAGATATTTGACCAGATTTATTCTGTAAAAGATCAATAGATTTATTTTGCTTTCCATTCTTTAAGGAATCACAAAGGCAAGGAATAAATTAAGGAGAATCTGATGCTAGTGAATAGGTGAATGATGTAATGAAATATTTCAAGACTCATATCTCTACCATGTATCCTGAATACATACTGACTGACTGTCTTTCCAACATTTTATTCTGCCTACAATCACCTATCCCACTCAATTACAGAAAAGTAACACATTATGAAAACTTCTCCAAATATGTTATGAAATTTTACATAGCAGTATCTTCTGATTCTGAGCCCCTCCTCTAGCAAGGAGCCATGGGCGTGTGCATTGTGACACTGGACACAAAAAGCCACCGTAGCATGAAAGGTAATAGCAAGCATGTATAGGGGGATCATCATTCTAAGACTCAGCTACACACTAGAATAGTTTGCACTGTAGGTGATAGAGAAGGAATGCTACAGTTTTTGACAAGACTGCCTTCTTCAAAACATTTTGGGAAACTCATGATCTTTGATGATGATCTCTAGCTCATTAAGAATAAAGCTTTTAGTTTGACATGGATGATGCATATGACAGGCTTTCATAGAAAGAAATGGTATAGCAGGTCTCACCTTATATAAATGGAGAAAGCTAAACAACGATGGTTTAATTTTAAGACTACTGAATTATTAGAAATCATATTTTGAAGTCTAATGATTATTTTTATTTTAATCTGTCTTTGCAAAGGCTTAAAGATATATGTGACTTTTTAGAAAGCACTGAAGCTGCTGGTTTTTTTTTTTTTTTTTTCCCTTAAACTTGCTATGAATAGCTTTCAGTCTCCTGCAGATTTGTTAGTAATTACACTCTGTTCCAGATTCTACAGAAGGTTCTGCTTTCATGAGAAAGTTGTNGCATGAATGCCTGCTACTTCTGCATCTCAATATATCTCCTTTCCATCTTTCCCCAGATACTGGAACTGCTTTTTTGGAACATGGTTTTATTAAGAGAGTGCAGTAAGACATAGCAGAGTCTGTAGTGACATGGGTTTCATTCTTGGTTCTGCTACTGATCTTCTCTGAGCTTGAGTAATTTTCTCCTCACTATGCATTTAATTTTCTTCCTATTTTTGATCTCCTGTACATGGACTGTGATCTGTCTGTCTATCGTTATCTATGATCTCTTGATAGTCTCTCACTTGTTTGGCTTTTTGCACAGCAGGAAGCTTGTCTTGCTGGAAACTTGAGCTGTTATTGTGGACCTGCGGGCACAAATTCAATTTCTCTTTCTTCTTGTTCATGTCAAATATAAACACAGTCCTTCAGAGAGTCATAGGCAGTCATGACCTTCAACTCCTTCTTTTCCATAGTCCATAATTAAGCAAAGGGAATCATTCTTCTGTAGGCCCTTTGCAAACATGAATAAGGCATGCAACTCAAGGAATGAGCTCTGTGCTTAAGGTTTTTGATAAATATCTAGACTGAGTGTCCACCTCACCTTACAAAATTTAAGCATATGACTCCTGAAGCATGTTGTTGAGAGGACCAGTACAAGGTCTGTGCTTCCACATAACAAAATCCCTTGTAACAACACAGCAGCATAACAAGAGGAAAGCAGCAGTTAATGAAGCGCCAGGATTCCTTACCATTTCAAGATGCCTTCCCTGTCCTGCTACTGAAGATAAGTGCCCACATATCAGCTGCTTCAGGTCACCATCTGCATATTCGTGCAAATGCCAAAGGAGTTAAGTTTTGCACTAATATGCATAGTTGTAAACTCATACATTGACAAATTTTTGCTGCCCATTTTGGATGAACGTCCTAGTAAGCCACTGTTGTTAACTTCATGCTTGCATTATCACAGTATACTGCTAATACAAAAGGTTCTGCATGAGAAATAAACCCGAAGCCAAAGCTCTTCTTACACTCTATGTTCATTGGACTCCAGCTGTGAATGGGACAAGTCATGGACTGCCAGCCTTACACGAGTCTGTGCTTTTTTCTGATTAATTCCTCTCCACAGTCTGATAAATAGCCAGATTTCGCTGCTTCTTAAATCAGCTGGTGTTTTGCCACTAGCTTTTAATGACATCAGAAACAGGCCCAACCCAGGAATTATTTATTATCTACATTAATATAAAAATAAAATATTTCTGTTTGAATGCTTAAGGATGTACTTGTAAGTAACCATGATAATATGATTTCACTTAATGGTTTAGATTACTTTCTGAAAACAGCACTGGAGATTAAAGCAGCCAAAAAGTGAAACACAATTTGTCTTATTCTGAGGAAGCCCAAAAGGAAAGCAGGAACACTCTGGCTTCTTATCGCTCCATCCCAATGGGTGCCACTTAAAAATGTATGTTTAACAGATGATTAAATTAACTTAATTATTCAGTATGAAAAGATTTTAGTGCCAGGACTCAACAAAACCAAACAAATACCGCTGGATCCCCAGTGCAGAATCAAAAGAAGCATAACAAAAGTTGTTTAACTTATAAATATTTGGGAACCTGCAGTGCTGGGAAGTAGCTTTCAAACTTCTGTAATTCTAGTGTTGTGGTAATCACAGCTAAAAACAGCTGCTGCAGGCACTGACGTTGAACAGAATAAGAAACAAAAAATAAGACTAAGCAAATGAGCCAATTCTGGGAAAACAGAACCTTGTTCATCCGAACAAACAACACTGAAATCCCTTAGAATTACGATGTTGTGATACAAGCTGTACATAGGCTCCTCAAAAGCTATATACTTACACTCTGAGCAAATTTAGTGGTTGTACAAAGTTCCAAGCTGTCTGAATTGCTTTGAAAACCAAGGTCCTTTACTTTGTTGAGGGAAGAGGCAGAAGTGTCCCAGACTTATCTGCCCTGCCCAGCTACATGCTAGACCGATCAGTTCAAACTACGTTGCAGGCAGTTACGGTACTGTTGTTCACAACTGCCTACTGCCAGCTAAACTGAATCTCAAACGTCATCGCCTGCAAACAGCCAATGCTTCTCAATCAGCAGCAACCTGGCTAACACTTGAACCAGTTGCAGAACAGTGTAACTTTTAGAAGCCAGTTGACATTAAACATTCTACTTTATGATACGCTGTGGCAGGGGCAGCGTGCAAAAAAAGAGCGTTGGACTTCAACCGTTATGGCTGTTTGTAATAAAAAGGCTAAATCCCGAAAGTCCACATCCATTTTTCTTTAGTTTTTATAAAGGATGTATGTTAACTGTTCTGACAAATAGAGATTCTTCCCTGTTTCTAAACCTTTTTTGTACACCAGTATTAATCATCACGGTGTCACTCTCAGAAGAAAGCCCACTGTTTTCCTATGCCTGAAATGCCTGCAGCAAATGTGCGATGTTTAACAATGGTACATGAGGGTCTGAGGTCTCAAGATCACTCCCCAGTGTTTCGTCTAAGCAGTAACACTTCATGCAAAAGCATGCAGTATAGCCCCTTGCGTGCCCATCTGCTAAATGCTCATTGCCATGCACTGATGACTGAATGGAAATATATTATGAAACTGAAGGGACACCTCAAGGTTATTAGGCCTAAAAATGGACCTACCTTGACATTTTCCCCATACTGAAGGCCTTACCTTAAAGAGGGACATTCACACTGAAGCAAACTTGAAAAGAGAGAACATTTACACAAAAAGAAATTTACTTGGCCTGTAATTTCCTAAGTTCCTTTTGGTGTTACTGAATGATACTGCATTTTACAGGGCTTCTTCCCCACAGTGTAAAGGCAAAGTCATATTTCTGCACGTATGACGATAACAATCCACTGTCACAAAAAAAACAGAGGTGTGCCAAAAAAACCCCACCAAAACAGTATCATGACTTCCCAACACCAGGTTAAAAATCCCTTGTTAAAAAGTAAAAAAAAATCTTTGCCTGTTAGCAGTCACGTATGAAAACAAATCTGAGATTATATAACGTATGTTTCAGGCTAATATATTTGAAAGTTTTCTCCAGAAACGTGGTCCCTCTTTAAGGATTCCAGCCATATTTCACAGTAAGCAGACAGTTGCTGCAGCAATTTGAACACACACCTCTCTAATTGAACACATTTTCGGGAGCCGTTCAGTGAGGCACCTACCCATTAGGCAGGTGCGGCCTCTGCCTGTTTGCCTGTGCAAACAGGCCAGCTGCACACTCCGTAGGTGCTGATTTGTATTTGCTATTTATTACCCAGTTTCCAAACACTGTGGGCATCCGGCTTGTCATAAGTCATCGACAAAGGGCTGCCAAAATTTTGCCAGTTTTTCACTCATTTAAGGGAGGGGGAAATTCCCAGTGCTCACTGACTCCAGTTGTAACCCACAATCGTTGGCTAGGACTAGAATTTCGTATTTGGGAATGATTTTATTTCCAACCTTTGCTGCAGCGCAAAACTGAAAGAGGACACGTTGCTGGCATCCTTAAGTCAAGACTTAACAAGGGAGTTTAGGTTCACAAGGAAACTGCATACAGACAGTGTGGCTCAGACAGTGATAACTAAGGGGGGAGGGACATCGATAATGGTTTATCATTATCTTAGAGTTACGGGAGCTGAGAGAAAGGTGCAAGTTATCGTAGGAAATTTGAGACTGAGGATCAAGATGAAATCTGCTAACACTGAGGTCTAGTATAGCACAGAACACTCTTCCAAGGGAAGTGCTACGCGTTCAGTTAATTTAAAAGCCAGGCTGATCTTGAGCATTTGGTTTTTAACACTTCTCAGTCATATTTCTTTGTTTTCACAGAATGCATCCGGAGATTACCACAAAGTAGAAACTGAGGCATGAAAAGGTTAGGTGATGAACCCTGGACCAAACCATGAGTTTCTAGAAAATGTGCTAGAAGAACTTCTATATCTCACAGTTCTTGGGTCTCTGGTTTTAGCTGCTAGACCATCTCTCTACTCCTGAGGAGTGAGAACTGAAGAAGGAACATACAAACATTCAGAAAACATTCTCAGTGATGTAACAGTAGCAATGGAAGGGGCTGCAAAATGAAGGCAGTCACATTAGATGAACTAAATGGGCCAGCGGCAGCTGCTGTTGCTCCATACTGCAAGATACAATTCTGCAATAGACTATCTTGTTCATTTTGTTTCTAATGCTCTTGAAGAAAGTGAGTTTATAAAATGGAAAAGTAAGAAACTGTGAATGCATAGAGAAAATTAAAATAATGTATTGTTCTGTGAAAGCTGCACTTTCACAGTAAATCATCGTAATGTGATTATTTTGCTAACTTCATCTCCATAAAGCCACACTATGAATGGATTGCCACAGGCACTGATAAAGCCATTAGCGATGAAACTTTGGCTTAATTGCTAAAAAGAAATACATATGGCAAACATCTGTTTTACCAGGCTTTGTGTTACCCTCTGGCTCAGAGTTCTTCAGTTTTTTCATGTTGAGGACATCTTAGTCAAAGTCTCAAATTTTCCCAACCCTGACTTTTACAACAGGGTGGATGAAAACAAGAAGTCTGTCTGTTTGCACGCACGTTTCAAAGGTTGACAGTGAAAACTCAGCCTGAAAGGACAGAAGCGTGCCTGCCGTGAGACTGACCTTGCTGCGCAGTGCCTAACAGCTTCCTCCGCTCTCACAGCTCCTCACAGCACACTGAGCCACTGTGACCAACAGTGTAAGAAATATGAGAATGATTTTATTGTGCTGGTCTAATTCTACTTCTTGGGTTCAAGAAGTCATCCCTCAGAGGGATGGAGCACCTCTCCTATGAGGAAAGGCTGAGAGAGTTGGGGTCGTTCAGCCTGGAGAAGAGAAGGCTCCAGGGACACTTTTTTGTGGCCTTTCAATACTTAAAGGGGGCTTAAAAGAAAGATGGGGACAAACTTTTTAGTAGGGCCTGTTGCAATAGGACAAGGGGAATGGTTTTAAACTAAGAGAGGGTAGATTTAGACTAGATATAAGGAAGAAATTTTTTGCAATGACGGTGGTGAAGCACTGAAACAGGTTGCCCAGAGATGTTGTGGATGCCCCATCCCTGGAAACATTCAAGGTCAGGTTGGATGGGGCTCTGAGCAACCTTATCTAGTTGAAGATGTCACTGCTCATTGCAGGGGGGAGTTGGACTAGATGACAGTTAAAGGTCCCTTCTAACCCAAACTATTCTATGATTCTATGAAATTGATGCTCGTATGAGGCTACCACTGACTTCAGCAAAATGAGCAACAAATTTTGGGCAGTGATGTTCCTCTGTCCCTGGCAAGTAGGACTGGGATATCGTGTATCTTTATGCCACTTGTGCACACCTCTCCGAGCTTCACTGGCTGATGTTAGTGGCATGTCAGCAGGCTGCAAGTTCAGTCTGGAAAGCCTGCAGCTGACCAGCTGTGCTCTCAGAAATGGTACAAAGGATTTCTTGCAGGGAATCTAATAAGATACGGAGAAGATTGAGGAAAAAGCAAAATATGACAAAATACACCTCTGCTTCACTGTTTCAAATATAAGCTTTGCCAGTAAATAACAACTTGGGACAATATAAATTTCATCAATACACATTCAAGGTGAAGCTGCAATCTGTTTCAATCACTGTTTTTAATGCATATCTTATGGGATAGACAGAATCATCCCATCATGTCAGTAAGCAAGGTCTACACACCACTATATCAATGACTTTGGTAAGAAGTTAACCTACTGCACCCTGGTTTTCATTTGTATTGTGGCAAATCCACTTTGAAAATAGAAATAAGCAATTCGTCAAAGCCAGGAGCATAACCATGGAAACAAAGAAAGATGGAGAGCAGAGAATCATTGAATACTATCTCTAGGACTCTGTGGTTCTTCGGCAATAAATTATGTTGCAAACCATAGCCTCGTGCTACAGCTACTGATTAGGGAAATTTCATTCTCCAAACGGAATAAAATTCCAGGAAGAATACATGAGACAAAATATCTCAATATAGGAGTAAAGTGCCTCAAGGGACTTTTGTGTCACACAGTTGCTCTGGAGAAAAGGTATCTGTCTGCACTAAAACTGTACTTATTTCGTGCATATGCAATTACACACTCATGCTTGCATTAAAAGCAGCAGGGAAGAATAACATTATTCAGAAAATTTCAAAACAGTCTGGGAAACTCTAAGAATTAGCTTTTAAGAACAGAGGAAATGATCTTCAAGAGACACTGTCAAGGTCACTGGAGCTTAATTTGTAACAAATATCCTCTTCATAGCTGCTCAAAAGTTTGCTTGATTTCCAATGTACATGCCCCAGAGCTATTACTTTTTCTACAGTAGCTTAACATTTATAATAGCTCTACATGGGAGAAACCCGCAGTATAGTCAACCATAGTGTATATATATATAAAATTAATTTTGCCACTGAAATGCCTCACAATTCTCGATTTATGAATGAAAGGGTTGGTAAATAACATGCATTATAGGACTGGGCCCCAGTGCATTTTCACCCCCTTGTATTCTTTATTCCAAGCCATTAAGCTGGAGGAGCAGCCAAAGATCCTTCACAACAGGTTTCAGGGCCACCAAATCTGCTTCCACTGTCTTTTCCTAGCACAACCTGGTGTGGCACTCCTGTCACTTCTTAGCAATCTAAGTCTCGGCCATTTGTATGAATGCTCTGCCCAGGGCACTTTTGCAAGCTTTCAGAAAACACAGTCAGTTTTTCAAGGACCTTTTGGACTTCGGTAATTTTCATTCCAAGTCTGAAAACAGGAAAGAAATTTCAGCTTCCAAAACATCATTAGAATAATCAAATAATGTACAAACTAGAAAGACATTAATGGTATATTTCTGGTATAATAAGGAATATGATGGCATACATTCACAGCATGAATAAGATTTAAAAAAAAACAAAACTCAAAAGTCCGGCTAATAAACAGCCATGCAGAGATTCTTCCAAGTGCAGTGAAAAATTCAGACTTGAGGCTGGCAGAGCTGAAGAGACATACCTGAACTATGGAGAAGCACAGGCCTTACAGTACCATGTAATATAGCTCCTCAGAAAATCTATTATGGCAGATGAAGGATAAAAGGTAACAGAAAAGGAAGACGGCTGTGCTAACCAAGGAACTCAGGTGTTTTTGGGACCAGTGGAGTAGCGAGGCAGAACTGAAGCAAGGTTTGTTTCCATGCTAGCACCTCTGTGACCTCCCTTGGCAGATTATTCCATTATCTGATGGGACCTCAGTGTTTGACCATTTTCCCTAATGCCTTTACTTGTTTAGTGTCAGCGTTTTATATTGCCCAGCGCTCATTTGAATAGACCCTATGTTTTGGGGTTTTTTGAAAGTGTGTATAATATAGTCATTAGAAAATTTCCCCCCTTAGTCATCTTAACAGTTGGTCAGAAAATAGATGAACACCTGGGTAACTATATGCATTCTTGCATGAGCCAAATTTTGTATGTGCATGCAAAACTCAATTTGAATGCACAAATGACTATATATGCATTGTACGCCTCTTTTCCGACACATATGTACACTCACATATCACATGCAAGAATGTCTATTTTCTGACTAATAATCTGGCCTCTCTTCTCATAGCTATTTCCACAGATCTAGGCTCTCTGGAACATAAAATTAAAAATATATTTTTTAATCCCCTTTCAACATTACAAGTCTCTTTTAAATAATCAACAGCCCTTTATCAATACTGAAAGATGTTAAAAACCAGAAAACATTCCACACACAGGCATTAGTTATGTTTTTTCCATAGTTATTCTGTAGCTATGGAAAAGTTATGCTTGTTAATCTGAATCAATGACTCTCAGTGCTACACCCACAACTGAATTTAGAGAGGAACTCTCTCTCTAGATTTTAAAGTAGACTTTTTCATTAGTGTTCACCTTCTTCCCTCTTTCCTGTATTTTTCAAAGTGAGTGCAACCTCTTCTAGCTTGGCAAGTATCCAAAATCACCTTTTCAGCATTTGAAATTTACTGCCCTAGATTCCTTTACCAGTTCTGAAGTTGCATAATTAATAATTAGATTTTATTTGTGTGATCTTTCTCTCCAGCCTAGATATAAATCCCACTTTACTTTCCAGTCAGTCATTCAATTTTAGAAGGACAAGTAAAAACTTCAGTATGATCTTGCTCCAAGATATCTATGCGACACCAAAATCCAAACAATTGCAAAATTTATACAGCTGGTACAAAACAGGTGATGGATCATAAACATAGTGTAAATATATAAGGTATATCCTTTCTAACTGTAGAAAAGTTGATAGCACCAGGTCTCTGGGGAAGGTATCTTAGAGAGAGCAGACTGAGAACATGAAAATAATGGGGACGTCTGTAACATAGACTACATATTATCTGAATTCAGCACCATAGAAAAAAAAAAAAAAAAAAAAAAGAGTTCAGAAAAAAACAAGCATAGAGAACTACTAGACTGCAGGAATCAAATTTGGTAGAATAAAGAAAGTTGGCATATACAATATGGAAAGAAGTAGTATGAAAATCCAACATTATAGAAGTAGCCTGAAGAAAAATGAGAAAAGGTGTGAATAAAGATGTATAAAATCACCATAACAATTATTAAAGAGCAAGCAGCTGTCCTGAAAATTATACAAAGGTCTACTCTGAAATAATCTGAAATCACTACTAAAACTGAAATATCCAACTAAAATACCATTAAAGGAAGCAGAAAAGGAACAAAACTACAGGAATGAATAAAATAGGAATGGCTCTACAATACAAGAGCAGTGAAATAATTACCAGAAGGAGAAAGAAGCTGCATTGGGAATGTAGAATGTATTTATATCAGCAATGAATAAAAATGTCTGGCATACTAATTTCCTCCTGACTTTTAAGAGGGACCGCTACAGCAGGAATACTTACAAAAAGTAATAAAGGCCTCGTAAAAATACCTATTGTCAAAGGGACTGTGTATCTTGATCATGAAAGGAAAACAGCCAGTAAACAGACTAGATGTGAGAGGAATCTGGGACTTGCTAGATGCAGGTATAAAGCAAAAATGATTTTGGAATTGTGCGTCCCGGTTACATAATTGTATTGCCAAAACCTTGATGAATACTGAGCAAAGCAACAAAAATTACTGTGAGATGAAAGGCCAAATTCTTTTGGAAATGGGAAAAGAGCTACACACACGCAACTCAGCTAAACACCGAATAAGGCTGTCTGCAACTATCTGAGGGCTGTGGAACCTGACTGGAAAGCATTTAGTTGCAGTATGAAATAGGCTTCAGATTTGTACTAACAGGGTTAATTTGGGGTTTACACTCCCTGCATCGGTGCAGAGATTTGTAAGTCAGCTCAGGCACTAGGTGCAACTTGTCCACATCTCCCGAGCAGAGCTGGGCAGCAGGCGGAGGCATGCCGGGCTGGCTGGACCCTTTCCAGGAGAGGGGCTGGCTGAGGCATCCCTCTGCCTGCAGCTACTGCATTACAAAGTTTCCACTCTCCAAGAAATATATTAAGAAAAACTTCTCTGTACGATACCACTATATCTTACGATTACTCCTAGAAATATATTCACAAGGGCTAACTTTCACTTACAGTTGTCAATCCCTTTGGGCTCTTTCTGCATAACTACAGAGAAAGAGAGAGAGAGAATTCTCCAAGAGTGGACTCAGAGGAGCTACCTCAGGCTCCTGTTCTGGATGGGCAGCCCCACTTTCACTGCCTACACAAGGAACTTGGGGAAATGCATCTCACTGGACTAGAAGTAAATGCATTAAGTGTGACAGACAACAATTCTGCAATGACAGAGGGGACTTTTTCACCTCTAAATTTACGATAGGATTCAGTGTTGAGCTGTTTTGTTTTGGTTTTTTTTAAACGCCTTTGGAAACTCTCTACAGAAAAAAAAACCAACAAAAAAACAAGCAAGTACCTTGATCATATTTACAGGCAAATCAAACATTGTAACTAGGAATGTGCAAAGTCAAAAGATGCAAATCAATCCCAAACGATTTATCATAAAATTATTCTCTTGAACTGTTCAAGCATAGAAGTTACTGTACGTCCTCTCAGCTGAAAAGGTGACATTTGGTGAACTGTAAATATTTCACCCAGAGGAACACAAGAATAAGTATTTTTGCTTGGCTTTTGTAGTTTTTGCATGTGGGGCTGCTATGTGTTTCTGTTACTTTGAAGTAGAAATACTTGATTAGCTAGGAAAAGGTAAGTACATCAATTTATCTAATCATGATGTGTATTTCTTGCCCCCAGGAAGCTGTTTGTTCAAGTATCTTCAGTTAAAATATTATTAATCAGAAATCCTTTCCTTTGCCTTTCACTACAAAATCCAGCGGCCATCAGCAACACAGGACTATAGCAGAGTTCACACAGAAAGTACAGACAGTATATACCCAACTGAAATAATCTCTTCTGATCAAGGTATCTTTAGGAACACAGGAAAATAATTAAAACAGGGCCTCAAACCCTCTTATGGTTTATATGACTGAACATGAACATCTTCTTGTGCACTAAATCTATTCCTGACACTTACCTTCACAGAAACAATGACAAGGCAATATTTTCAGCGTGGGTTTTTATATTACTATTTCAACCCCCAAACGCTGTATCATGTAATCTCATTTCTCAGAAAAGCCAACAACTAGAATTGTCAAACCAAGTTTCCTCTGAATGTTATGCAAACTGCTACTTACAATCCGAGGTTTGAAGGGTGGCTTGATTTTCCTTTGTTCTAGAAGAACCCAGTCAATTTCCTTGAAAAATGGATGCTGCTTAATCGCGTCTTCCCCATTTTGTGATGCCACACAGCCAAGTCGCTTATTTGGGTTTTTTGTCATGAACTACAGGATGGGAGATGGAGAGAAGGAAAAAAATTAAAACATGAATGGCAATGGCTGGACACCATTTGCAGTTCAATTATGCATTCCAATTCTTAATGTCTAGTTTCTAGAGACAATCCCTTTCAGAAGGTTATTTTTTTCTGTGTCAAGGATGGCCTTCCAAATTTCAGAGGTTCCAGCCAAACTAGAAGATTCAGAGACTCCACAGTGTAAGTCTCGTGCAAGAAGCTCCTTCAACTGATTGCCAAGACCTCCGAAATTCATCTGGCTGGGAGCAATACAGGAACAGATTTTTTTCAGCATTTCTAGTCCCAGCTTTGGCCAAAAATACTAAAGGAAAGAAAGAAAATAATAAACCCTCCAGAGACACTTCCAAATAGATGGTCAGGATAGCTCTTATTTTATCTTATTTGCTCTATCTTAACTATTAATTTGGGGAATAGGGGCTACATATTATGCTTACTGTTGTTTATTTTCTTTGGGTACACAGGCTGCATAATCATACACTCCATTCAAGCAGACACATGAAAAGCCACAACCTCCTTCCTCATTTCTAGGATTTTATTCTAATACAAGTAAGAACAGCACCTGTAGCTAAGTGAATTATAAGCGTTCTGTCCATATGTTTCAGGAAATACATGGAGTGATCATTACCAGCAGAAAGCTTCCCTTGAGAAACTCCACAACATTATTTGCACCTTCCCTTTCATCTTTAGTACACTGTTAGCAGCAGCAACTGGAACTAGCTGGTCTCCTCTGGTGTGTTAATTTCTAAACTTCTCACTTTTAAAGTCTTACTATTCCTTTCAGCAAGAAGCTGTACAACTGGTGTAAAACATTGATATCAAATGATGGCAGCTAATAATATTTTTCCTGATTTTGCTCTGTTATGTCTTCCTTCTTTTATTAGGTTTCATTAAATTTTCTTATTTTCTACTTATTTCCTAAACCATGTGGACACAGAATCCTTGCAATTCAAGTGGCAACGAATGCTGGTCTTATACACACACGCACACTCATATGATAGAATTATCCCAAGTTTTGCTATAACTTCATACTCAGCCATTACTATAACATTTTTTAAATTAAAAAAAAGCATACAAATGAAACAAAATGTGGTAATTGTTGAGTGCCTTTTTAAGCTAGGTACCACGTTTTACTATACATCTGTAGAAAAAAAAAACTTACAAAAATAAATCACACTAATGCATACCCTTGCTTTAGTATTCCAGTTATTAGACACGTAGCTACTGAAGCCCTTAAGGTGGTTTTAGCTTAATAGCTAGATATTTTAGCTTGATAGCTAGATCAACCATCCACAGGAGAATACCATTGCTATCATTTTAAAGATATAGCATAGATCAGCGAGGCAATTCTCTCTGTGGTTTCTGACATACACGCGCCACTCCGAAGACGATCCTTCTCTTTGGTCTTGTGTTCAACTGCTCCGCAAGTTCTGTTGCAAGTGGACAAGTCCTATCTAAACTACAGGCCATATTTTCTACGGGCAGGAGAAACAAAGGTTTTGAAAGGATTACTGTGCTTTGGTGAGGTCTCTTGGAAAACCACAAAACGCATTCCTACATTCCTCTGCTTTATTTCACCTCCAGGACTGGAGCAGGCAGGCCAGGAAGCAACAGCCACACATTTTGCAGAAACAGAACACGGAAACTACAGGGTACGCTTTTTGTACTGTATAATCCAGGTATCAAAGAAGTAAAATCTGATCCTAGTATCTGCCACAATCTATCTTTGTTTTAAGCCAGAGGAAGGGAAAACATCAGAACATGTCATTTTTAAGAAGCTCAGGACATGAAAATATGACTAGATAATACAGTTTAGTACTGTACTTCAGAAACTTCATGAAACTTGGAAATGGATGATGAGGGAGAATAAATTTCAAGAATGACTACTTAAAACAAACAAAAATTTAATATGCAAATACAATGGAATAATCTCAAACTTCTGAAGTGGACAATTAATTCTACATATTTCATCCCCTGCAATAAATACTGAGTTTTTTACCTTCTATTTCTGAAGGCCAAGCTGACATTTATTCCCTGTTTATCAACAGTATCAACCGTGATGCAACTGTCAGGGCAGAGACAGCTGTTAACTATACTGTGTTGATGAGATGGTTGCCAATGGAGCTGACAGCCATAGCTGTAAGTGTTGCCTTTTTATTTTCCCATATTAAGGCAGGAACCTCCTTTTATGAAGAGAGAAGCCTTTTAAGATCAGAGTTCCTACTGACTTAACTGACAACAGGACAAAAGGTTGCTGAGATAGCCATGCAACTTGGGGCCCAACTCAAAGATCATCAGGCTCCCAAAATTTTGCTTCTTAAAATAAATGGCACAGCTTAAAACCAGAGTGCTGCTTCTGCACCCACAGATCTCTGTCATCTTGGTACACAGGGAACACACACTGTAGACACAGCCTCTCTCCATTGCTTGCAAAGAAGCACAGAGCTAATTTCAATGAAGAATTGTTTTCCTTACCAGACAGGAAAGAATTTTAAATAGCAATTCCTGTCAATTCACAGAAACAGGACTATAAGATCTGTGGGATTTCATGGGATAAGCAATGTGCTCTCTTGTAATACTCAGCTGTAAAATTATCCTCTTTAGTGTTTTATTTGAAATAACAGGAAAACTGTTTCTTCAGAAAATAAGAAAACTTTGTTACTTAATACAAGAAAACATCTTATTAAACTTTCCTTAGATGCTGTTTGGAGGAGTGTAAAAATACAGTTTCTAAAGAATAAACCCCATGTCTCAGAGCACAATGTGAGGAAACGAAGTGTTCCAAAGTTAATCCCTTGCTACCAGTCAGCAGTAAAATACATAGATACCTCTTTCTTTCCTCTGTTTTTCCTGTTCTTCATTTAACAGAATGTGGGAAAGGATCAGATGAAGAACACAAGTTTCAAACATGTTTCACACCATAGCTGCACAGGCAGCAGGTTGCTAAATGTAAGGAAATCTCTTTTTATGGTGTAAACCGGCACAGCTCCATTAAATTCATCAATTTATGCTAGTGAAGACATCTTGCCCAATAAGGAATAATCTATTATTATACTACAAATCTATTTAATGGATGCAACTCTCATTTTAAGGTTTATAATGGCATTAAGGGTTAACTTTAGACAGAAAGATGTGAACAAAAAATGTTACAACTATAGCAAAATACAAACCACCACACCTACTTATCAAAATGTCAACCCAGGAAAACAGCCTCATGAAAATCTATAGCAAAGTCATCCTTAAAAGAAATTAGAGGGCTTAACACCCTTGCACTTACAGTCACAAAAATACATAGTTTACAACTGCAGCCCAATTCTGTGTCTGCATTTGTGTGTGGTTAATGAATTACATGCATAACATTAACAATTAGACATTTCACTACTTGCACCACAAATGAGATAACAGTAAGGCTCTGGCCGTCAAATCTGTTTCTCCCTTTCCTCTGCAAAACAAACACCTTCTCCTAATAGTTACAATGGCTCTCATACTACACACTTAACCAAGAGTTATCAGTTAACTTTTCCCCTCCAACAAATGTTTCCGCGATTCAGAATAATAGAAAGGTCAGTCAATGTAGATTCACTGAAGGAGTCTGTGGATGGCAAAGGACCAGATCTTACAGACTGTGAAACCAAAACACTACAGAAAATCTCCCGGACTTCAGTGAAATTCAGATGTGGATATGCATTGACAAGAACCCTTTCTCTCCAGTAAGCGAAAATAACCTCTGAACCCTGGATATCAGCCTGAATTCTGCAGCTCATGTCCATACATTTTAATTGCTGAACTGAAAATAATTGAAGGGTCTAGGAACAAAAATGGATGCAAGAAAGTATCATGTCAGATACCCAGAGAGGTATCTGGGAGGGAGAAGGGAGAGTATGTATAAACGTCAGCTTTAATAAATCCTCCATGATCTCACTACAGTGAATGGAGCAAGAGAGATACCCCAAGCAAACACTTCAGAGAGGTAAACTTCGACTTCTGCTTTGAATCATCTGCTAGAGCACCTCTCTCTCAGCTAGAATGACCCTTTTTTTATTAAAAGAACAAGATGAACATTTCTGCAGAAAGTGTTACATGTCCACTGGTGTTAAAATCAGAATTTGGTTCAAGTTTTATATATAATTTCAAAATTTAACCCTGTATGAAGATCTCTCTTTTGTTTTGCTTTTTATTTTAGGATGATACTAGCACAGAAGAAAGAACTTATGTCAGTGTCACATTAGTGAAGCAAACCTGACTTTAGGAAGGTAGTCTAAAAGCTGAAGTTGCCCAGTGGCACATTTTGACTGATTAAAAAAATTGTGGCGTTTGGTGACACATTTCTGTCAAGTCACTACTCATATTGAAAAACACCAACCAGGACAGAAACAATTACACTAGAGCAAGACCGCTTATCAAAGTGTTATATGGACTATAAAATAGAACATGCAGCTGTAAATAAAGGGCTTTCAACCCATCTTGATGATAAGGGAAGAAAGGCAGGGAGACAGGAAATTTTATAAGTGGGTTAAATAAAAACATTGTTTCTTTAATTACATAGTGCTTCCCTGAATCTAGTGAACATGTGGCATATAGTGATAGCACAGTTCTAGTTGGTTGGGTTTTCCCTGAAACATGAATCTGCAGTACACAGAGTTATACAGTGTACAACCGCGTGGAAGACAAACATTCTGTTCCTTTCCCACAAGCGGTGCGATTTATCCCAGGCCCCATTATCCTAACAGTGGCACTCTGAACTGTGCTTGAACTCCCAGCGGTGACTGCTCTCAACAACTTTCAGCAAATTCAATTTTAATCAAGGAAAAAAAAAACCCAGAAAACAATCCCCAAAAACCCCAGGAAGAGGAGGAAGAAAGCAAGTAATGGAAGACTCACTGCTTTTAAAATGCTGACAGCTTCTTTACTGAGCCAGACTGGGTACAAGACATCATCATGAAGGATGGATTCAAAGAGATCATCTTCATTGTCAGCTTCAAAGGGGGGTTGCCCAGCCATCATTTCATACATGAGAACACCCAGAGCCCACCAGTCTACTGACGGGCCGTATTCTAACTCCTGAAGAATCTAGTACAGAAAAAGAGATCGGATTGAATAGACAAGTTAGACATCACTGTTGGCTGCACATTTATGTTTTCAATGTGATACACCCCTTCTTTCCCCCAGTGCCTGAGTAGGACTAAATCCCACACTGATTTTGGTAACAGCAGGCATGGTTTCTTCCCCATGCAATTTGCACTAACACAGCTAAGTGTCAGTGCGTAGTTGTTCTCAGAAGTACTGACTGAGTTTATCAGTCCCCTGAGTAAAAGAGTATGCTCATGAGCAAAAGAGCTGTATATCCTTCCAAACTGCTTAAAGCAGGTCACGCTATAAGGAAAAAAAGATCACATATACAAAACAGATTGGTGGAAAATGTGAAACATTTCCTTGTCTCTATCTTGAACAAAACAAACTGAAGCAGCTTGTAATGCTGCAATCATCTGAAAGATTTATTCTAGTCCTTTAGGTAGGGCTGAAGGAAACCAAAAACATTTTTGTTCGAGTTCTTTTTTCAGCATTAAACCACTGTACAATACATGGCTGTAGGACTTGCTTTTATTACCTCTGCTTTCAGAAAACCTGGCTACAACTTTTCACGTGGCACAAGTTCAACCTTGTAGCAAAAACCTTTAGTTGGGAGTAGTAGGTTAGCACGATGGAATTTTATTGTATTGTACTTGGTGTTACAGAACTAGTGTTGTACAAGGAACGACTTTAATTCTTGGCTCCTCTCCACCGAAAAGAAGCTTGTAGTTTGGCTGCAATGTTTCAGCATGACAAGGGGACAGGGGAAAGTAGAGCGGGTGACTGTTTAAGGTGAAGCTGACTGCCTTAAGACAAGTTGGAATGGCAACAACTCCACCACCTCCTCAAACAGCACTAGTCAAAAGCCTTGTGGAGAACTGTGTGAGATTAGTATTGTATTTGGGAATCATGACCAATATAAAACCAAATTCAGTCTTAACATAAAAACAGAAACGAGTTTAATATTTGAATACAGAGGTCTGGATCCAAACTGGATTCTTAGTTGAATGGATATTACATTTTATAGACATTAACTACAGAAAATTATACTCTTCAAAAGTGTACTTATCAAGTGTTCTGGGCACTCTTTGGAACTTAGATATTGCTAAAGAAAAGGAAATCAAAACATACCACCATGATGCAAGAGAAATGGAAGCAGGAGATAAACTTCTGCAATTAAGATGATAAAATGGAAGCCTGAGTTACTGACTTCAGTGAGACCAGGATTTCATGTAAAAGTTCTTGGGACCTTATTATTGCTTTGTTTTCAGTAATAATTTTCAAAGAATTTGCCAAAGGACTCAATTAGTATACTGAATCAGAAAAGAATTCATACAAAACCAAAACCATGACACTGGCATTTATTTTCTTTTAATGCTGGAATACTTTTTAAACTCCATAAACACATTTATATTATGATAGTTTCAAGATGATTTACACCTTATCAGTTGTGCTACCAAAGCTTGACAGCCATGAACACTAGCAATATGGATTTCTAATTTGTTGCCTCTAACAAATAACAAACTAACATTTTTCCCTACTGCAAATTTCTGGTTGATGAAAGACAAACCAATAAAACTTCTGCATTAAATCAGCACACTGAATCTTTAGTGGAAAGATGGACAAGTTACTAACTAAACTGAACAGACAAAGTCTGTCTAGCAGACTAACTGTACAATATTGATTCATTTTAGGCATTTGGAAATGCATCTCATAATATTAAAATTTAGGATTCGGAAAACGAGCACGATTCTCAGTGTCCTGGTTTCAGTTGTTTACACTAGTCAAGGACTTTTCAGCTTCCCATGCTCTGCCAGGTGCACAANTTTATTTTATCCAATGAGAGCCTCAAAATGACTTTGGATGTTGCCAACTGATATGCAGCACCCTTATGATGAAAAGCATCCTACTTTTCTGTGCAAGTCTATACTTTCTGTTCATCCGTATGATGAGAAGTACCACAAACATAGTATCTTTCACTCACAGATACTTTAAAGAAAGGAAAAAAATTATATTCCCACAAAGAACCTAGGCAAAAGGACACCAAACATAAGGTCTCTTCCATGTAAACATCCCCTTCTAAGTCTCATGAAAAACTAAAAACATTTTTATAACTACTAAAGATCAGTGCTGGCAGTATTTATTTGCATCTAGCATCTTGAAGGCTAATAAGTGTCTTCACAATGCTGAGTCAGAAATGAGCATAGGGAGGAGAATACTGTTAAGTTCAGGGAACAAATAACAGGAAAACCATGCTTTGCCACTCCTATCAACACGGAATTACCACTTGTGAGCAGTGAGTAACCAATTTCTGCAAGATTCCCAGGAAAAACTGTGGCATAGTTTTGTCTGCATCTTCTACTGCTTTCATCTACATATAAAAAAGTGTCTAAAATTACACATGTAACAGTCTGACGAATGACAATGTTTGTATTCTTAGTGCAGTTCAAAAAAATACCTCTGGAGCTATATAGTCAGGTGTGCCACAAAAGGTTGTGGTGGTCACTCCATTCAGAATCCCTTCTTTGCACATCCCAAAGTCAGCCAGTTTACAGTGGCCTTCTGCATCCAGAAGAATATTGTCCAGTTTCAGGTCCCTGAAATAAGAAGGCCCAAAATTAAATCAACTCTCAGATTTTGATCATGTGCTCTTGAATCGTATCATAAACTATAGAATACAAGAAATAGATGGTTTCACAAACACCACGAGGAAACTGTCCTTCACATGTGTGCATGAAAAGTTGGTAGCAGTCACTAAATAGACCTGGTTAAAGGCAATAAGGAAGCAGACAGTGACAACCATTTTGCAAGACCAGGCCTTTACTCTCTCTTTAGCTGCATGAAAGCACAGCTGTATTCAAGACAGAATCAGAAAGGTTTAGAAAAGATCTCAGTCTTGTTTGCTACAAATCTAACATTCTGTCTGCGTGAAACAGGTGAACAATGTCTAATGAAGCCATTCTCCATTTTTGCATTAGCACAAAGTACGGATTACCAATTTACTCATGCTCTATCATATGGATTAAATGAATAGGTACTTTCAAACTTGGATTATGTTGAATTGGATTCTTAATGTATACTAGCAATTCAAAGTTCAGATTGCAATGAGAGGGACAAAAAACAATGCTCTCATCTTTGGGAACATTATTTTCTGCTGTTCAAACCTGCTCAAAAATAATCTCACAGGAATATTTTGCATTCATTGTTGAACAACATATCTTCGCAGCTGCCTCTGATCACTTGTTGCACAAATGTCTTTGTGTCAAAAATACACAATTCTTTGGTTATTAAATTGGGTGAGGTCTAAAACAGGTTGAGAAAGGGATATCAACCTTTCCTGTCTTGCCCTCTGCAGATTTTCTAAATATACCATTGATGGTTATCGTATGTTCCAAAACAATGGATGCTAGGTACCATTTAACTTACCTGCCACTTGCCTTAGACTAAACTAGAAAAGGATCTGGGAAGTCAATGCATAAAAGAAGCCTCACTTGCATGAATAAAGCCCCACAAATAAAAACACTTTATTATGTATAAATAATAAAACAAACATAAAACAAAGGCAAAAACCCCCACTTATATTGCATGGACCATTTTATTTTTATACTTCTGTCTAGGCTTTAGGTACCTCTGCCATGTATTAAAAATACACAGTAATAAATGAAGGCATTGTATGTATGAATGCATACAGAGGTGAGAAACAAAAGCAGAACACATGTCCTTAAGTGACTCTGTGTGGACACTTTCTGATCAGAACTTTTTTCCTAGAAAAATTAGAGAAATTTCCATAGGTGGAACTGATGAGAAAAAAGTCTGTGTAGGGAAGTTCTAAATCAGACAGAGGAATAAAAACCCATGCCAGCCTCCGTAAATAAATTTCACCCCGAAAACCTATGAAAAGATACAGGGTTTGTTGCAAAAATCCTTTATGCCAACGCATTTTCCACCTGTGTGAGGGATGAAAAGTCTTCACCTTACTCCGAAGATTTTTTCCAGAGAAATGTCTCCCTATCAGCCCCCAGACCTTAGAACCACAGGCACGCACTGTAACATGGTGGAAGCATTCCCACACATTAAATGATTAAACAACCCTTCCAACGCTGCATTATGTTAAGAGTTTTTATGGACATGTCCAAGGCTACAGTAACCTGGGATTTCCTCAGAAATGTTCTTTTCTCCCTATCACCCTAATTTCAGTAGGTGGATTTTATTCTTTTTTTTTTTTTCTTTCTTTCTTTTGACACTTGTTCAAAATTTTCAAACATGCTGGCCCATGCATCTAACATATATTTCTGAAGCACATACACAGGACAGCATAAAAATCACACATTTTTGGGACACAGTGGTCTTGCTATTCAAGGTCTGCATACTCATTATACATCTGTGCAATAAATCACAGACTTCTTGGAAGCACTGAATGATGTACTATGCATGTAGAGATCAGTTGTGCTGTGTACATGTTACAAAGTGGTTTGTGCATGCACAAGAAGTCTGACATGGCAAAACAAAGTCAGATTTACCTCACTCACAGTAAATGCAGTCTCCCACGTAAGCTAGCTTTATCAGATACCGTTTATGTAACTGAAGTATATACTGTCTGTAGAAATGTTTGTTGCAACCAACATGCCCTACACCAGACTTTGCTATCTCTAGATCAGTTACGCTGCTCTTGTAGGTCCTCAGCTGGTCACCCATGTAAGGCCCCTTGGAGCAGACTCCATATTTTATCATTCCTTAAGGTCATCCTTTTTATGAGTTCCTAAACAACCCAAGATCCAGCTGGCTACAACATAATCCCCTACATCTAACCATTTAACCCCTCAAATAATCACCCCTCCCTATCCCTGGAAAGTGATTTGCAAGAATTGTCCAACATGGTGCAAGGGCAAACAGGTATCAACAGCTCTGTGCCCCCCAAAGAAGTCAAATAAACAAAATAAAGCTCCGCACTCCAAAAATCATGTGCCTTCTCAAAACTGCTCGTTCAGTGAATTACAAGTGTTACAATCAAAAGACCTGCATGAAGAGAAGACATAGTCATCGTTGCTATAGTCAACATCATCACGTAGAATGTGATCCAAGTACAAGAATAGGATAAGGCTGTTACAGGTGGGAGAAGGAAATAAGCTTGCAGCTGTAGCTTTTAACCTTGCAAATGCAGTGTTGTCTTGGATGTTCCTAAGCTAAGGAAGAATAAAAGCTGTATTTCAAAAAGTCAAGATGTTCAGATAAAGAAATCAAAGTATAATTATATTTGATGTAATCTGGAAACCACTTCCAGCCACCATCACAACAGACTGTTAGGAAGAAGGTCGTAATACAAATAATTATGATAAGAACTGATGAAATTCAAGAGGCTGCTCAGAAACCTGGATCCACCTTGATTTGGAGTGGTAAGTGATCATCAGAAGACTCTTATATGTTATCTTAATTCTGATGCAAGAAGTAGGACTCCTCAGTGGAAGCAGGTGACACGCTGGAGCTGTTAGGACCTAAAATTGTTTCAGTTTCATTTAATGCCACCTATATGCTATCCATGGAATTGAATGGAGATATAGTCAGTAACCCAAGCAACTCCTAAGCTAAGAGAAATCTGAACAGTAATAAACCACTAACAGCAAGCTACCACATAATGGAGAAGGACAGGATACTCACCATTGTCTTTATTTCTTTGAAGATTTGTATAAGACACAGAAATTAGCAATAAAAAAATTATATTGACAGTGGAAGAAGAGAATGACCAAACTGAGCAAAGAGAAAAACAGGAAGAGTCTAAACATTAAATTCTGACTACCTGTAAAGACTGACAGTGACCTTTTAAGCCTACCTGTAAAAGCACACATCAATATAACTTTCTTACCATTTACCAAACTATAATCCTACCTGACAGGAGAAAAATATCTGGGACCCCTTCAACAAGCCAAAACAAAGGATTGAAGCCTTTAAGGCTCTTCAAAACCCTATCAGAGGCAGAGAGGATATCAGCCTAATTACTCATGCAATAATGGAATTTAATACTAGTAGATTTTTATTAACATGAATATAAAGTGCACCAAAGTCTCAAAAGAAATTTGGAAAGGCTAAAACAGTAGCAGCATGACCCCCATTAAAGTACAGATGGGGAGGTTAAAAGGTAAGCCACGAGTCTGCCAAAGTGCCCAATTCATACCTAGCCCTCAAGATTATCATAGTCCATAAAAGTGCTTGAACTGAAAACCTTTCAAAACTATTCTATCAAATTGCAGTTGCCAGGTTAAAAAAACAAAACAAAACAAAACAACAAAAAAACCCCAAATAAACCCCCCCACCAAACCCCTCTAATTATGCAACTTTGGAAAAAGAAATCTTAGTTAACTAAATAAATGTAAGAGAATAGGTAACGTGCTATTTAACGCCTCACAGGAAAAAATCTAAACCAAAACAGAGATGAGGAAACAAAAGTAACAGAAAAAGAGTTTTCAAGGAAGCTTGTCTTTCCAGTCTCACTGATAAAAGCAGTCTCACTGAAAAAAAAACCTTTAAGTTTTAGTTTAAGACTTATATCTCCCCAGAACTGTTCTAAGAAATGGCCAGGTCTCTTACATCTCAAAAAGTAAAGTAAGCAGCTATCAATCTCTGGAATGTGCACTAATTGTCTGTACAGAACGATCCATCCTGATCCATTCTGTCTTTTATTTGGTTCCTGGTATTAGCGCCAGTTGTCTGCCTCTAAATCAGAGCACATCAAATAATACAGTGTCAGATAGCTCAATGACAAAGGTCTATTAAATTCTTCTTTTTCTCATTTTGCATTCTCTTTGTAGGAACTAAGAAAGTCATCTGTGTCTAACAAAATGAGTTCCTACAACCTGAGTAATTACAAGCAACTGCAAACAACCTAACCAGTTAAGCCAGGAAAATGTCCAGATTGCTTGAATGCAGTAATGCNTCAGTCCTTTCACTTTTGTGTTTTTGTGGGTTATGTTGGGGGAGAGAGTGTGTCCCAGTTACTTTTGGGTTTTTTTTGTTTTTTGTTTTTTGTTTTTTTGTGACTGACTACGTTGTCAAAAAAATTTTTGGTTTTTGGTTTTTGGTTTTTTTTTTTCTTTCTCAGAAAGCATTAAATAGAAATTTAAACCTTGGTTTCTATTTCTGGATACCTGCCAGCAACGCAATCACCTCAGAAGCTGGAACAATTGGCAGGATCTTAAGAAAGAATCAGGATTATAACAGTAAGGTCTCTGCAAGTCAGAACAGAAGAGTGAAGAACCTGCGAGAAAACTTCCATTATGCTCATTCCTTCCTCCCCACGCCAGTGCCATGAGACACTGACTGCCCTGGCTTCTCACAACTGCTCAGTGGATGAGGACTTCACAGGACTGGGTTCTTAAAGTCGGACTCCCAACAGCAGCCAGCGAGATAACTGCTTTGTGTGCGTGGCCCTGTGTGTCACGTGTGTCATTTAGATAACAGATAATTTTCTTGTTGAAAGTAAGGCAATTAAACAGTCAAGATGGGTTTTGACTAGTAAAATCAGAAAGTATGCCAAACATTACTAACAGTAGCCTTTGAACATGGTAAACATTAGTGACTAAATAAATCCATATTTGAAGAACAAGATCAAGTAGCTGAGAAACATGATCAC
>VZTL01039624.1:25932-42772 GCA_013400535.1 Scopus umbretta
TTTTTTGGTGATTTTTCAACTGCAATAAACCCTTTCAATTGTGTATTTGAAATCATTGCCATTGTTCCCCTGCATGGGAAAATCACATCCTTTCTGTGGGCTTTAAATAGACAAGCTTTTCACAGAAGAAACCACAGAAGGTAAAAGGGAAACTTCTCCCAGCAACATGGGAAACCGTCAGAACCATTCTCTAGTTCCTACAGTTATTGAAATTCATAACTGAAGGCAATATGCTTATTATATCAATTAGCAATTTCAACGAGTAAGATGAAATTTTTTTTTCTATTTAATTAAGGTAAGACTTCTACATTCCTAGAATTACTTTTTAACTTACTCAGTGGTATCCAAATTGCTTTTGAGACAAAGACGCTCACCTGCAACAACAGGTCTCTGCCGTGCGCAGCACAAATTTACTCTTTGCTATAATTTTAATTAATGTTGCATTTTCTACATAAATTTCAATCACAAGCAGTAAATATCACAGAACTTGGATCATTTGTACCATACCGCCTGAAACTGTATTTTCTGGAAGTCTGATAAATTCAGCAAAATCTTTGTCTCAGTTCTTCAAACACGTTGGTGTCCTCAAAATATTGGTAACTAATGTACTAGGTTACAACCTAAGCAAGATGGAGTTATATATAGAACTGGTCAGAAAACAAAAAGAAATGTCAACAATTTTGATGTTCTGATGTTAAGCTTCTCTAGTGATTAGCTCTCACCAACTTGATCTCAGTTTCCATACAAAAACTATGGGACAGATATATTAGGACTGTAGTTCACTAGTGGATTCTTTTGTTGCTTTAAGTATTTTAGTCACAACACATCAGCAAGGCTTCCCCCCCTGCAACAGATCAGACATAAATGGGAAAATCCAAACCGTAACTTCAAAGAAAATGCAAACTAATAATATATTTTTTTTTTCCCCATTTGAAAAACTGTATGGGAAGGAAGGAGCCCATACTTTCTGATGTTGCTGAGCATAAACATGCAATAACAGCAGCATCATTGGATGTCAGGTTCTACCAGTTGATGTGTCCTCCCTTTTCCATGGAGTAAGAAATAGGACACGCACTGGACTGTTCATGCTTATGAGTGGATTCATGACAGTAGGGCGGTTTTTATTAGCAGGTAGGACGTAGGGAGAAACCGGAGTGAGACGGTGGGAAAAATATGGTTTGGCTGCTTTTGTTGTTGTAGGAGATGTCAGGAAGTTTTGCCTGTGTTTATCTGAAAGTCTTGGAATTTCTCTGCTTTGCTTTTGTGTTGACACATTAAGCAATTACTGGATTTACGATAACACATTTTCTTTGTCACTGTTACATTACTCAATATTATCAAAGAATAAAGACATTAACACAAAAACTATAGCAGAGCCATACTCGGCAACATACAGAAAAACCTGCTGCGCAGATTTGAAAACTGCTACTTCTCAGCAGTGCCAAGTTTGGAATAAAGTGAAGCCACGCTATACTGATGTGTATCAGTCTGTATAATGGCTAGTGGCAGATGAATTAAGAGCAAAGACTTGGTTTCAAATAAAGTCAGAGATACTATAGCTACTTTTCATCAAAGAAAACAGTGATAGTTCAGATAGCCGAGTAAACATTAATGGGAAATGCTGACTTTTAATGTGACCATAGTCACACTCTCTGTCAGGCACACTTACTTTTTAAAAAACCACAGGTTTACTTTACTTATATAACACAATATCCATCACCCTGCCATTTCACAGATATCTTGTGGACTAAGGGGGTGGCAGAGATGGGAGGAGGGATGTAGCAAAAGGCTACTATCCAAACTACTAAAGTTTGCTATCTACCCATCAAGGACATCAGAGGGAGACAAACACAAGATTGCTATCGCTGGCTCTGTAAACCCTAGTTGTTACAAGGCAAAAGTTTGGCTTGCACGATGCGTAACATCACCTACTCCTGCAACGCCTACCATTGAGAAAACTTTCAGGTCAGCGAGGTCCTGAGTTGGAAAAGGCTGTTGTGTTCATCACGCGGCCCTATTTACTAATGTATTAATGATGTACTGAACAAAGGTTTAATATTCATTTCCAGTAGCTTAAGGAAACCAATGACTTTTCTGGTAGCATAAAACATGTTCTATAAAATAATTTCTATATACAGTTTTTTAATAGCTTTGACCATAACTTTATTACAATTGTCGGTAGCAGCTTAGGACATTACAGTGCCTGATCTGCTTATCTTATTATGCTGAGTTTCCTTAAAATAACGCGCACGCAAATAAATATATTGTACTTAACAGCTTTCCCTTTGTGTGGCTTTTCCTTTCTTATTATTTCCACATTTTTATTTGTGAACATAAGTGAAATATGTACAAGTTTAAATATGCATTACGCAAAACATTCTCAAAAATTGGCTAAGCACAAAGGGTAGCGGTGTCTATTTTTTTTTCAACAAAAGTGTTGCCTCTTACATTCACATCACACTACTTTATAAACCTCATCCTTCCATGACTCCTACCTGGGAATGCAACAGTTTCTCCATGAGCCTGAGGCAGGAATGGGATGTAGCACTACAACTGCACCTCTTGACTTAGCCTACTGCCAAAGCCTTGATTTAGACAAGTTATGTGTTGGATCCCAATGGCAACTCTGCCTTCCAGGGGCCCGCAACCTTGCAATTTTTGTCCCAAGTAAGAACTGTCATGAATGGAGCTGGCCTCATATTAGGCCTATTGTATAGGACAAACAATCTGTCTCAGAAGCTTGCAGCTAAAATGATTTTCTCATTTTGTAAGGCTTCTTGAGATTTTACAAACCATTTGTGGTTCACGCTAGGTGAAAACACAGACTGTTCAAAGATTTTTGTGAAAGCAGCATGTGAACAGCCGATGGCCTGCTGGCTCAGAAGAGTGACTGGCCCTGAACTGAAGCTGAGCTGCCTGCTCGTCCTGGTTCCCCCACCACTCCCATGAGTGCCCTGATATTAAGGCTACTACCAGTCCTCTCAGGGATTTTCTTCTTTCTTTCTCACTGTTTCCACTTTGGTTAAAAACACCATTTTCTAAATTCTTCTCTTGAAGATTTTAGCTGAAAAATTCCTAACTGGCTCTACGTATTCAGGCTGAGAGCGACAGGGTGAAATCTGTACTACCACTAATGATATTTACTGTTTCAGCCTCTGCTACAAAGCCTATGTGTTAAGTCATTGCTAAGTATGTAATGTGATAAACCCTGTCCTCATTGACACCTCGGTGATCCCACTGAAGACAACAGAGGTCCCCGGGCTTAGCCAAGGACTGACTCAAGCTGCGGTATTCTATTCTGTGAGGGTCAATGCTTCATGCTCTTATTTTTATATGTCAAATAACATAAAAATAAGATTTCATATTATAACTATAGGTTAGGTGGACTGCAAACTAAAAGTGCCTACTATGTATGTCTATAATACTTCTAAACAAAACAATACTAAATCATTTGATAAAACCATTTGATCAGACAGTGAAAGGATGGTTAAACAAGCTTTGCAGATCAAGTTTCGAAAACTCAATTGCAAAAAAAATGTTACCAGAACCTTAGAGAGCAAATTTATAATTAAGTCTGGATCTGTTCAAAAGTTTTTCTTTGGAGACCAAAAGCAATGTTTGTTTGTTTGTTTTTTTTCCTCAGTGACTTTAGTAGGTAGGATGACAAAGTCACTATCATTTGAACAACAATGGAACACAAATTATGCAAACACAAAGAAAGGAGTACTTGGGTTTCAGGTATACAGTTTCTGTGGCTAACTGAAAAGACTGGAATTCTTTCTTCTCTCTCCTGTTTTTGAGTGAAGCTTTCTTACACGGAATAGAAAAAACATACAGCCAACAAACACATGTCTCTCCAGGTAGCATCTTGCATTTCTGTAGCAGTTCTCATTCAGCTATCTCAGCAATGAAGCCTTGTAACTCTTAATAACCCACAACAGGGATATATTACTGCCTTATACAGATAACAGGGAAGACGGAATAAAAGCATATAATGGGATCAACCACAATTCCATCCATTTTTAAAATTGACCTTAAATATGAAAATAACTAGCACTCTGCAATATTTTGCTCTGCTCTTATGGTCATTTTCTTTCGTGTATTTGCCAGGATTTTGACCCAGATTTATACGACCAGACATTAGACTTTAATTGAGGTACCACAGTTTGCCCCAGGCTCCCTCCATGGCCATTCTCCACAGATATCTCTGAGTGGATGATTCATGGAACATGTGAGCTGAAGCCTACCCTTCTCTGCTGACTAGCAGGATCCTGACTTGGAAGCTTCANCTGACTAGCAGGATCCTGACTTGGAAGCTTCAGTTGCATTCCTAAAGTTAGGTGAGATGAATCTGAGCCTTTGTGTATATTCAGTATAAGCTGCTTCCCAGCTTCCTGTCTTCCAGATAGAGATTTCATTCAAATTAGTTCCAAAACTTGCATTTTTGTAGGAGAAAGCCAAACAAAGGCAGATTTTAAAAGAAGACCTGCATTAATTTGTCTTGTTACTCATGGTGGAATTGCCACACACACAGAGTTTGCTAGACTTTGAAGTTATGCCCTGTAATAATTCTTAATTTTTCTTAATTTTCACTTATGTCATATGGCACTCTCCTGACTGCAAAAACTCCCAACATGCATATCCATCAAAAAGTCAGACATTTAATTGCTCTACTTGGACACACCAAATAAAGGCCTCCAAAGCATTATTATTCTACATTGTTTCAGGCATATAGAAGGAGCATTCTAAAAAAATGAAAACAACAGAAGAAAAGCTGCTACTGTAATCAGCCATGATTGAAGGCATTTCCTGTATTTTGCTATCAAACCAGTTGTTTTTTCCATTACATACTAAGTGAACTTTAGTAAGGTCAAGACACCAGAGAAAAACAGGATCAGAATATCTTTAATCAACTGAAGCTGACTACTTTAGTCTCTCTCTTTCAGATGTTTAGTCCTGGACCTCAACCCACATCTCCAGTTTTCTTCCTTAAATTATAGATGCATAAACCAAGTAATTGTGAATTTATGATTTAGGTAGTTGTTTTCAATGGCATTTAACTTGTTAGTCTTACACTTCCCCTAGCCTAAAGGTCAATCAACCTCATGCTGCGTAACAATACCAATATCATTTTAGTATGATGTAAGTCCAGCAGGGGAGATGGGTTTTCATTCACAATCACAATACCGGGCCAAAAACTTCCCTCAGCTGGAAGCCTATAATTTCCATCATGCTGCCTATTAAGATCAAGTGTAAGTTTTGAAATGACTATTAAACAAAAGTCAAAGCTACAATAGCATAGATGAATTTGATCCAATCCTGTACATTGTCACCGTGCTGTCACACTTAATACAGACTGGTTTAAGGTATACAGCATTCCTGCCCTGTGCTCTGACCCTGTTCTTTTTCTAGAGAAAAAGTCTTTTTATCTTCCATGAATGCCAAATGACATTCTCCTACTTGTAACACAAACGTGGACACCTCCCTCGGAAATGACCAGTTCCAAGCATATTGTTGACTCGGCGAAGAAGGGAAAAGCATGCCATGTTTTCCCAGCAGCTATTAAGAAAACCCCGTGCTTTGGTCCAGTTCTGTTACATAAAGGAGAAGACCAGCCTGCCTGAGCACTGCGATAAGACTGAAAGCTGACTCATCATGTCATGCAGCCTTGTTGTCTACCTACTGAACACAGATGCACACAGTCGAGGGTATTGAGTGCTAGCAGGTGGCCTCCAAAGGTCACCCACCTTAAGTCCTGTTCTCCCTTGTCCCCCACCCCTTTTTTGGCTTCAAAACTTTAGTAAAGGTTCTCTTTTTAATTCAGTGAGGTTGTTTATCAAAAGAAAACTAATGACACTCACATAAATCCTCATTTTTCAGCCAAGGGACCAGACCTTCAACATACTCAAAGATGAGAACACACAGTGAAAATGAAGAGCTCTTAAGATATTACAATCTGCTTGTAAAAGGTAGCATAAATCTTTTACACATCCTCAGTAATGCTTATTTTGTGCTTCTATAGGAACAAACAGAACTACAATTAGATTCAGGGAAAAATGAAAATGTGGCAATGCTGAGAACGTACTTTGTAAGTTGAATTGGTCATCTTTTTCTTTCATTTCTTAGTGTAAACTCTATACACTCTGTAGACTTTTTAAAAAGACATTTAAAAACCCAGTATTTCAGTCTGGCAACCACAACATGGGGCATACAAAAAAAAAAAAAAAATGGCCAAACCTAGGTGATTGGGAGCATATCCTGCATATTAATGCACCAACATGAGCTGACATTCCAGTGCCTCTTCTGTACTAGCCAAGGCCCTCTGCAGCTTTATGATGCCCAGAAAGTGTAAAGGAGATGGGTTGCTGAAGGTTTTTACATACAGTGTTTCTTTTATAAAAAGAAACAAATTTACCAGAATTCTCTTCCCTATGCTCCCAAGGGTGTCCTTAGCAGGGAACAAACACAACTCCTAGCTGTAAGCAGACTCCTGGTAAAGCTCCGTATGACGTTTCCATGGAGAAAAATGCTTTCTTAGTCAGAAAAAGAACCCTGCAGTGAACTTTTGTACAGACACTGATTTTTTCCAACCTCACTTTGGTCTCAGTTGGACCTCTTGGGTCTTTTTATGGAAAGCCTTTCCACAGAGTGGTGCATGTAATATTATGCAGAATGGACTAAATAAATTATATAGCATAAAAGAAATGATGTAACTCCAAAAGAATGTTGCTTCCAACAAAATGTTTACTTACATGGAATCACTAGAAGAAAGATTTTAATAATTCTGCTTCTATTCTGATTTCAGTAGCATAGGTCACATGCCTAAACATTTTTTTACACAATCACATGGTCTGAACTTGGGAAGGGTATGTAGGCTCTTAATTAAAAACCTTTTCTAGCCCTGCTGTACTTATCAAGGATCAAAACAGCAGCAGTCAACAGCAGTTTAACAAGATTTCTGCAAAAATTCTTGTAAAAGCAGTGAGTTAAATCTATTTTGTTTTTTAACCTTCTAAAAGCATTCTGTTATACAGATAGATTTGTCTGTTTCAAAATTCTGTAGAGTTAATTTTCTATTATGTTTGATGGAGTATTACTGCAGTGGCGGGATTCTGACAAAACTAAGAAGAATCTTTATTATTTGTCTGTGAAGTTTGAAGAAGATGCCTGAAAAAAATGGGAGTTGCTTACCCTTCTCTGTTGATCTATACATAAAATAAATTCCTAATGCTGCTTCCAGACAGAGGTCACAGAAGCTTGTGCTTTGCACTGATGGTTCCAACTCCAAACCTTGCTTCGATATGTAATTTAAAAGGGTTATATACGTTAATACAGATATTTTACAAAATACTCTTCTAAAATTATGATTGTGTAGCAGTATCAAATTATTTTCACTCCCCAACTCCGGCCAGAAAGCTGCACATACATTCCTAGAGAAACTTTGCTTGTACAGGAAGCTTGAGCTCCAGAGCCGTTTCAAAGGTAGCTCCTGCAGCCTTCCGCCATCCCCTCCAGAAAACATGCTTGGGAATGCTACTTCGGCTGTAGTGCCAATGTATAATATCATTGCTTAAAATCTACTTATACAAAGCACCCAGTTATTTTTAATTAATATGAATGCTATGGCAAGATGACTCATGGGTTACATGAAATAAAACATGGCACGACTTTGGAAATTTACAGTGTATTCACTTTTTGCCAACCTTGATGTTGGCAAGAGTGCTATACCAATTTACCTTCAGCTGTAAAGACAAAGAGACTACAGAGAAGAGCCTAATAGTCCAGCCCAAATGGAAAAAAGAGAGGCAATTCTGAATACAAGATTTGGGAGACTAAAACATGATTTTAATCACCAACATTTGGTACTTACTGGGTAGTCATTGCATGTAAATACTGACTTCAGTAGGATTATAATGTAAACTATTGACCAAAGTGGGCTGCTCTTGAACAATTTTGTCAACATTAAAAAAATATAAAATGGAGCCTGAGGAATTATCTTTGTAACTTCGAATTGCCCAAACACTAGGTCTCTCTTCAGAGGCCCGCTAACCAGACTCTATGCTCTGACAAGATCAGAAATTATCCTATAAAACTCCCAGATAGTTACGTGGGCAAAGACTAGCAAGAAACCTAATTACATAGTTTACAGAAGAACCATTTTACATAAAGTTTCATTAAATTATAATGTTCAATAAGTCTCTCTGTATCCTTCTGACAGCCTTAAACTGAGCACACCGAGTACAATTTAATTACATTGTAAAATTGCTTTGCTCTCCTGGTGTCAGAAAGAGCTTTTACTGTAAATGAGAATCACGATTTTTAAAGAACCAGTCTCTTACACATCCGATAGCAGCCTCTGTACACCCATGTCATGTCATAATCACATTTATAACATGTTTTTATTATGTATTATCACATTCTGAATTCCAAATAGAAATGGAAGAACAAATGAATCTCTGAGAAAGGCCATCCAAACACCTTTAAAACAAAATGGGAGAGAAGTTGCAGAAGTTGTGCTATATCCCAAAGACATGTATATGCTATATTAAACTTGCCCAACCCTGAAACAAATGTGAATATTAGTTTAGTGTCTCTGTAGCCAATTTGTAACATTGTGTTAAGTACTATATATAGTAGTATAGCAACTTATATATTAAGGGGCACTACCGTATGATTATCAACCCAGACTCACACTTCAAATGATGACACAAAGTACTCCATTAGCAATGATACAGTTCTACTCTTTACTGCCCACTCTGCCCCCGGCATTACCCCTTTGACTTTCTTTCACACCCCCATGCTACCATTGCTGTAATTAGGCAAACATACCTGTGTTTGATTGCTTTTTAAATTGATCCTATCAAATGAGGTGTGTAAAAAACAAACCCCATTTTCTATGGTAGGATTTTTGGATTTTAGCCTAAATCTCTCTGATTGGGTCTATACGGACAATTATCTTGGCCTAATTAAGAACACCCATAGCTGAGCCAGTGAAGAAAAGGCTGTAGAGGTCATGACTTATACCAGATTTGTCAGCGAATTATCCCTGGCTTTATAAGCTACAGCTCGCTAATATCAGTTAATGTTTTGTTACTATTGCGACACAGAGAATTTCCAGGATGCTGTTTCAAAATTTCTTTTGACTTTTCTGCTCATGGACAAAACAACTTCTACCCAATCTGCAGACGTTTTAAAAATCATAGCTAAATCCTTTTCCTCTTAGGTGACCCACAGAAAAACAGAACTTTTGTCCTACTCTGTGTGCAAGTGTACCACTTGCAATGATCTCATGGAGGCTGACAAAAGATCCCCTCCTTTTTCCTTTGTGAATTTTCAAAAGGTGAAAAGAGAACCTGCCTAAAATCCAATGTTGCCCAAAGGGTTTCTCTCGCTTCCACCCTGGGCATTTCTCCCTCAGTGTCTGTGGAAACCAGGTCAGAGAGTTTTGGCAGAGGCTGCTTCAAACAGCTTGCAAAGGTCTGCCTTCGGCCTCGTGCCAAGGGGTACGCTGCTGAGCTGCTGTCTACTTCTCCCATTCACAATCTGAGGAACCTTTTATGCTATTGGGTATTTAAAGACTTTCATATAAATGAGAATCAGGGCCTTTTTATAATAGTTATGGCCCTTTGGACCTATTACAGATTATCAGAAAATGAATTGGCACACATTTGGTATGCCTTTTTATGCCCTCAGTATACAGTACCATAAATGCTTGCTGTCCTCTTACTGGTGGTTAAGTTTAGGCAAATATGTACTCAGGCAGTTTCTTAAGTGCATATTATTTTTGTTCTACAAGTACTTCTTTAGAGCTGTTTCAGATTTATTGATGTTTGGAAGCTTTTAAATATCCATTACCCACTTAATTGACCATACCAATTCCATCTGACTCATTATTTGTGTTTGTTAGAATATATTTAGGCTTTTTTTTTTTTTTTTTCCCAAATGGTTGTTAATAGACCATAGGATCTCCCTTGGAAACCCTATAATAAATCAAATAAATACCTGGTGAAGTGCTATAATGTTTATTTGTTACTATTTAATTTTATCCTTAATATTCCACGTTTTGAACATATGAAGTTCCTCAGTTCAGTTTATTCATGACCAAGCTTTCTTCAGTTGTTTTTTTTCGGGCACTGCTGCTGTATTATTCAGTTTCATGCCAAGGTGCACCCATACCAACTGCTATATTGGCTACCTACTACTGAAGCCACCCCATCCCTCCCTTGAGGGGGCAATCACATACCCTAAGACTGCAATACCTCGTGTAGAACACTTTTACAACTGCCACTGTCAAATCTACATTGCAAAATGTACACAACTGCATGTACTATTCACATTTCACATGCTTTGAAGAATGGTATTTTCTGCGTCTTCCATACATCAGCAGAAGGAAATTAAAGTCTGGACGAAAAAGTATATCTATGTAAGTACTGGCATTATTTCTGGCCTCTCCCCTTTACTTTTTCTCTCTCTCTGCTGGCAGGACCGACTACTGGAAACAAATTCTAGAAGCAGGAGGCAAGAAGCAAAGACCCATTTGGTGTGTACATTGTGAGAAGAGGTGCTGCTTGGGCTTCTCCTCATAAGCTGGATGTTACTGTAGGAATTTTTTTGAATCAAAAACATTATACCCCCAACAAAAGTTGTCTTGGGGGGTCAAAAATCAATTTGGTGGTGGCAGGAGTGTGCCTCTCACTGGTACCATCCATCCCTGGGTGTATCACAGTGCAGAAACCACACAAACTCCCATCTCGGTAAAAGCTGGCCTCGGCCTCACTGCCATTCCTGCTTAGCCCTGCTTCACATCTGCCTCCTCCACACATACTCAGTGCTGCTGAGGTGATGAAGACAACGCGTTCCTGCCACTGTCTGCTGCTCTGGGAATCTGCTTGTTTGCACTCTCTGAAACACTGGCAGCTGCGGAGAAGGGCAGGCATTACTTCTGACACAAGAAGGTACGCTAAGTGACTCATTACCACTCTGGCCTTGTGACCCCTCACCCTTCTGCTCATTTTCAGTGCAGTCATGACAACCTGATGCATTTTGTTCCACTTTCTGATTCCCGTGGCTAGACTGCACCTAGTCTGTCCAAGGTCCTTCTGATGTAATCCTACCACTGTTGACTCTGGTAGTAGTAGAGATTTTGATGCGCTCCCCAAAACGCTAGGGTTCTTACTGGCTGTATTTTCTCCATTTTAGTTCATTAGGCCATTTTAGTTAACCTCCTGGTGAACAATACTATTTCTGTTTTCTTACATTTGAGTACAAGTTGTCAGCTAAACAGACACTTCCAAAGTTTTCAAAATTTCAGTAATAACTCAGTTATGTTAGCTTTCAGATTGGCTAAATTCTCATTTTCCACAGCCTTTTGCAATGGTAAGTAAAAGAACATGGTTTTTAAAAACAGGGCATTCTCAAATGTGATGATTTTCTATTTTAAAATACACATATTTTCAATCCGAAAAGTCAAACCAAGGTCTCAAATCATCCAGAAAGCTGCGCACTTCATACATAGGAATAGTTTCACTGAATGAAAATCAGCCTATGAGTACAGTGATCTGCCTGTAGAAATGTTTGCTGGAGCAGCACCTAAGTGATAAGCTCTTTTATAACAAGGAGGTGTATAAAAGTGGAGGGAAAGAGGGGGCAAAGAGAAAAAAGGGAAACCTTGAGCCAAAAGTAGCAAGGTTCTGACCCAAAGATGGAAAACGTTGTACACAAATGTCTTTACCAAAGTGTAAAATCAAAATTTTGTTTTAAGGTTGTTTAATATTTTAATACCATTATTTAAAGAACACTGAATAGAGTTCCTTACATGTTCTCATCTAATATTTTCTTTACTCTCCAACTTCTCTGTTGCATGTCAACAGCACAACAAAATCTTTGTGAAATGCCTATTGCCTCAGAACCATGTTTGCTGTGCACTTCTCTGTATTACTATAAAACTTTGGCAGATGCATTCAATAGCATGCAAAAAGGCAAAGCCTCACCTTAACATGAAATAGTTTCAACACCACTGCAACTGGGTTATAGAAATATTTTCCATTGTTTGAAGACAAACACGACTGAAATGCACAGCGAAATTCAGTCCTAAGTTTTGTCTGTTAGCAGCAGAATTACATTTAGGAAGCACCTTCAGAGTTTTAATGCACTACAAAACAAAAAGCGTTCTCTTTCTTCTGCTAGAAAATTGTTTGAAGAACATGATTTTGTTTGGAACTGGCGTACATGTTCCTGTAGAAACAAAATTGTGTCTCAGCATTTTAGGAAAACTACAGGGGTTGTCTTGTGTCGGTACATTTCAGTTTTACATGTGCTGCAGCTCTAGTGGATTTTTATTTTGTGTGCTTCCCTCAGTTAAAATCTTCTTATCAAATGCATAACGATAACACACATTTTTTCCTGTTATAAAATAAGAGTACAAGCATCAATCATCTAAAATCACTGACATTCACCCAGAAATAAATACAAATAAGCTCTGTAACATTTCACTGGTATTATCTGTTGAGAAGCACTGTTGCCCTTTCTACCGAGCGCACCGGAACATGGCTGCCCTCACAGGAATGTAAACTTGGCATTAACCCTGGCATATTCCCACTCCCTGCCCTCTCTCATTTAACATTAACTCACTCCTATACTGTTATCAGAAGGTAAAGGTCATAGCTTTATTTACACAATACAGCACTATACAAACGGTCATTAAACAAGAAAATCTTGCACCAAATAAACATGAAGCAAAAAAACAATGCTGACCTCGCTACCGGGAACTCCCCCTGGAAGTACCTTGCCATTCCCCAGATGAGGTCAATGGTGCTGCTCTATCCTTCTAAATATTAACTGCTCGGCACTGCTCCTCCACATACCCAACTCCCACGCAAGAGCCAGCTGAGGACTTTCTTATGTTCCAAACCCAGGAGAAATTTAGAAAGCATTCTACTGTTGGCAAGACCGCATGGTTCATATCCTATTCCCACAGCCTTTACTCATCCTTCCACAGCTGGAAACCTTGTCAAAGGCTCTCCTATACGACAGCAGCCTTTAGCACAATACATAAGCTGGGCAGATGGCAGGGTGGACTCCCTCGGTCCGAATGCCAGAAGCCTGGGAACCAACCCTTCTTCCTGCTTCTCATCTCTCTCAGCCACACTCTTCTCCACCCCAGCCCACTGCCTTTTCCTGCGGGGAAGATATCCTGCTTATTTATGTGTTTCACGACTGCTGGCCTGCCTAGATCCAGCAAGAAAAAGTGCAAAGAGGGCAGGAGGCCACCGACTAAAATCCCATCAGAGCTCACACTCAGTTTCGGAACCTAGACCAGGCAGAGCAGAGCATGGATGTAGCCTGGGGTGCAAACCTGGCCAGGAGCGCTGGTCAGGTGGCGTGGCTTGGGCAACAGTCCCTGGAGACACCGGGACTCCGACACACACGCAGCAGCACGGTTCGCTCCTTGCTTCCTGCTTTTACTGAAGGTGATGGAAATAGTTTGTTGCTCACTTGCGCCAGAAGCAAACTCTTAACTTCTCTGTAGCAGACCCCTGCAAAAGGCAGTTTATGTGGGGAAGGGCTTGAGTTCAGGATATTCCCTTGTTTAGGTCTGAATATGCTACCTGAGGGTACAAGGTCTTTCTTGCCCTCCTTCATGGGCCATAGCTCAAGCAGCAATTTAACCTTTAACTATTTAGATGATCTTTACATACTTAAAAACAAATTTAAACCAAAATGCTACATGACTAGTTTTGTATTTTAAAAAGCAAAAAAAGGGGACAAGGAGAATTTTATTCGTCTGCTGGCACTCAGAAATAATACTGTAAGGTAACTTGGGAGAATGATGACTTTTAACATGTTAACCACTGACCATGCAACATTTTCATCAGTGTAAATATAACTCCTCGTCACTCTGCCAAGGTTGCACTGAATCATACAACCGCCAGTGAAGTCAGACTTTCTAAATATTCTTATTTCACATAAAAACACACTAATGAAAGTACTTTTAATTTTAAGCAGTTCTTCTTTCTGAAACACTGGTGTGTGTTACCCTAATAAATGGGAATGCCGGGAAAACTGATCAACCATTGAAAAATTCAGTTAGTGTTCAAACAAGTTCTTAGGGTATTTGTGTATGGAAAAAGCCTGCAGGTATTCAAGGATTGGCATCAGCATATTTATATTCGCATTCTCCTCAATTCAGTGTTAATATATCCTTCATCACGACCAACATACTAATTACAGAGTGCACAGAGCCTTAGAGAGCTGCAGCAAGTTACTGGCTGGATCTTACTTCATATTGCTGAGGAACATGATAGCCATAGTTACAAATGAGGACTCCCCTGTGACCAGGTGCTGTATGATTTGAAGGCAACATCTCACAGACCTTACACTGGAAGCCAAAAGAATGAGTTAACCCAAAGCAGGTGACACTTAACTAGTTTCCCAGTTAAGATATTTTTCATCCTCTCAGGTGAACTGAAATTGTGAACATTCAGTTTCCTTCTTTTGTATTTCAGAGAGAGCACCCCGTTTAATCACTTGAACGGTCTTGGAGCATGCCAGAGATCACGTGACATGCAACTACTGGCCCTTCAGGTCTTCACTGAGACAAGGTTTGCAGCCCATACAGTTATTCCCTAAATCAAATATGAACTGGGGACACCGGCATTTATGTTAGTGAAGTGGTACCCCATTCTAGTGCTGATGCCCTTGCCTGGGGAGACAACAGTTCTTTGTATGTATTTCAGGCCAGAGTGGGCCACTTGTGTCACCTCACTTGAACTCCTACAAGAGCCAGACAAATCCACTCGGGTACTCCTGTCCTCAGCCCAACAACTGCAGGTGAAACGAGAACGTTTCACATTCACATTTACCTGCAGAAAGTGCGCAGGAATGTTGAAAGTCAGTACAAGAGGGGAGTATGGAACTGGCAGTTTCTTAACACCCAGTTTGTTGCATCTTCCCCATATGAGAATATACACTAAGCTGACCATGACAGACTTTAAATATAGCAGACTCCAGGGACAGGTGACAGTGAACGCAGTCCACAGCCTTTCATCACTGAGTTCAAAGTCCAGCTCAGCTCACAGGCAAAATGAGATTCGTAGTCTAGCCCTTAATTCCTGAAGCTTGGATACATTTGTTCAAAGTGGTGCAATTGCATAACGCAAACAACAATGACTGCCAGAAACTGCGATTGAAACTTCTCCAGTGTCTGATTGACTCTACTTGTATTATCAGGCCCCAGCTTGACATGTGCCTGAATAGCTGAATGCCAGATGAGAGGAAGGTGGCAGGGATAATGCAAATATTTTTATTAAGTTGTTGAAGTGTTTTTGACACAACAACAGTAACATTATACCCTTAAAAATGCCACACTGAAAAGTATCCTGAAGTTTATCTGTTATACAAGATGCGTTTAGTAACAGCAGCATCTTTATATAAAAAAATTGTGAGGTTCATCTTTATTTCCAACATACACTTGATAAACAAAAGAAAAGTACATAATTCCAATGAGCAGACAGATAATTGGACAAGTGTGGGAACAACTGTTGGGCCAATTGCAAAGATGTGAACTTACAGAATAATTTCTATTGCCAAGCAGGGAGCTAGCTTTCTCTTTGAACTTCAGGGGAAATGAGGATAAACTAGTTATTATAAAAGATCATCATTTAGTATCATCATAGCACTTTCTAAAAATCTAACCAACAAGCCAAAGCATGAGCTAAAGGTAGTTATTTACTTCCAAAAATATAACTATGTTTACCTCCAAAGAACTACTTCCACATACATGGCTGAAAAAAGATCAGAAGGTATAGCAGCTATTTTGAAACCTGCATTTCCATCAAGCATCTTAGTTTATTTATATATTCCCCACTTTCCTTGAAGTATTGCCCACACAAGCAGCATTTCCCACTTCGGAGAATAAACATTAATTTCACACCGCAGTGTTTTTTCTAGAGATATAATTACACAGAAGACAAGTATTCTTTATTAAAATATCTGAAGGCATGCTAGGTAGTTATGACTGTTAGTTATTCAGGAGCATAGGTTTTCTTTACTTTTTTATTTGCTTTTTTTTCCACCTTTCCTTTCCTTGTTTGCCAGCTAATAAGAGCTTTGGAGATGTAAAGGAGTGACTTGATCCCAATGCATTTTAACACTGCAATAAATGATGCAGTGAGGTAAACTGTTCTGTGCAAGACAGCTATTCTTACACAGGCTTGACATCAACAAATGCATTCTCCCAGGGCCTGGCACACTATGAATGCTGACATGTTCTTACAATTAATACTTTTAAGATAATCTCTAACTTCTTCCTTCTACTTGTATTTTACAGAGTAACTGGGATACACATTTTATGAATTGTTGAAGCTCCTAGTATCCCCTAGTTGGGAAAATGAGTTATTCTTATGGACGTAACTATGCCCAGATCAAAAAAACCTGTGTCAAAGCAGAATACAAGTAAATCTGTTCCCTGTTTTCTTCCTGTTGCTGTTTTTAGTTTCTGCTATCATCCTACAACTCATGTTATTTCTCTCTTTTGCCTCTTCTGATAATACACCCAATATAACACACCATTTACAATTTTAGTGTTTTACTGTAGCATGCCAAAGACATGTCAGCATAGTCTCCAAATCAGAAGTTGAGAGTATCTTGCAAAGTTTAAATTACAAAGCAGTGTCTCATCAGACTGATGTTTCTCTTGGGATTGAAGCATTTTGACTATGATAAAAAGTCACAGAAAGAATGCAGGCACATAAAGCAATTCAATGCAACTAGGAGCCAACACACACCAGAAGCTACATACATGACAAAGGGAGGGAGAAAAGAGAGAGGGGAGAGAGAGGGG
>VZTL01039625.1:329-11171 GCA_013400535.1 Scopus umbretta
TGATTATAGGAGTAGAAAGTGCACTACAGTACATGTAGGTGAACAGAAATTAAATTGGTGCTCATATTTAAAACAAAAAGATTCTATCTTAGTCTACCAAGCTAGATTTTCTAGGAAAGTTTTCATTTAAAGATGCATTGACTTTTTTTTTAAAAAAAGGAAAGTTGTTTACACCTACCATTTAACCTAAGTTAGGAGAGAATTAAAAAACAGCTTGTTAGCAAAGGCTATATTTTCTAGACTGGTATTGTTAGATGTAAGATGCCATTGAAGAAATAGATGAAATATTGATTCTTAGTATTTATATTTGAAAGCCATAGCCAACCTTTATGTGACTTTCTCTTCTTTCCTGCAGCACAGATGAGAAAAAAGAGAAAAATGAGAAGTACGTTTCCCCTTAAACTACTTTCAAACACTGAACATATGCATCATTCCATGACTTTAAAGCTCTTCCAGCTAGCAGATCCACATGAATCAGTGTCAGAACAGCAGAAGTTAAATCTGCTGGAGAAGTCTCTGTCACTATACTATTCCTTTCTTGGTAAACATGGAGATTTTGCTCTGTGTTTCCAGTAGATCCAGGATTTTGGTTAACATCTTTATTAGCAGTTCAACCACTTTTGGCAGTTGGGGTAAAAGTTCATTAATCTCAGAAAGACTCCAAGTTTCAAAATAGTAATGAAAAATACTCACAAAAGGTTCTTTCTGCTTCCTAACGGATAGTGGCAATAGGATGCTTGGAAACCAGCAAAAAGAAATGTAGCACGACAGTGACAATTTCCATCAAAAAAAGCAGCACAAATGAAAGATTTGGTGCTGGTATCAGATAGGGGGCACAGTCCATTTTATCTCTATAGGATACAGAGTGCAACAATCTGCATTAGACCAATCAAAGAAATCTCCCAAAGGAGTTTACACTTCTGCAGATTTAGATTTAGCACATAAATGGATGACATTCATTAGCAGAAAAGGATTATTGTGGTACCTTCCAAACAAAGTACCTGCTCACTGAATCTGGTAAATTTTCATTTGCAAGTACACTATTTTATGGAATGAATAATAGTGTCCACTATGAAGACATGCAAGATAAATATTGCAGAATCCTTTTTCTGGTATTGTTTTAAAAATAGATGTATACGTTTGAGTAAACTAACAACTACCTTTCTAACCCAAGAACATAACAACAAATAGAAGAGAAAGATAAAGCATAGCATAGCAAAGTTCAGAGACATCACTCTTGAGTAAAGCCTAACAAAAACTGCTAATACTAACTGAAAAAGACCTCAAACTGGGAGAAGCTACCCTCCTATCATTTGATTTCCCCTTTTTCTTTTTTTCCAGAAAAAGAACAGCTTGTACCTAATTTATAAACAGAATTAACTAAACAGAATTAGAAGATAGTATGACTGATTTCTCCTTCTAACTGGAAGAACCTGAAAAATACTAGGTTTTGGATAGTCGCTTGAATCAAACAAGATGAACCAGGAGATGTTGTGAGCAATTCATCAACTTTATTAAATCTTGGAAATTTTGCAAAGATAAAGGGGATGGAAAACTGTTGCTGGATCACTGCTGTCAATAATTCACTAACAAATGGGAAAGATGTATAGAGTATGGGTCTTTTTTGTGTCTGGGACTAACTGTGATTCAGGTAACAAAACAAAAATTAAGCAAGAGAAAAGCATCTGAAGACTATACTAGATTACAAACTAAACACCAACATCATCATTATGACAACTGATATTTTATTTATTTATGTTCCCATTAAAATGGGAAAGCCTGGATCAGGAGGAGGAAAGGAAAGAACACCTTGAGTGTCCAGAGGGAAAAAATGCTACTATACAGTGCAAGGAAGGGCAAAAATTAAAGCGACAAAAATTATGAGAGTGGGCAGGAGGCAATTTGTTAATCAGTCTTTTTTATTTTCATTCTGCCTTTCATTCTCTCATTTTGAATATTAAATCTAGTTACATGTCATGTTCTGTTGCTTTTTCTATTCAAATGGCAATTTCAGTATGCCCTGTGCTGCTTTAGCAGTAACAGTAGTGTTGTAACAAAGATGATATAAGGATAAAGGGAAAGATAAAATGTATTATATTACAATCTGTTGCAAAAAATTATAAATCTGCATGCAAAGGATGAGTATAAATTCAGACCATTTTGCTGAAGCTAGCTACTCGTAAAATATTAATTTCATAAAATTAATAGCTCTTGAAATTTAGAACTGTACATTACATAAAATTCAATACGTTTTTTGCTGCCTTTTAAGAATCAAATTACATATACATGGTCTATAATGCACTAAATTAAAATGAAAACAGCATAATTTATTGCATCTTAATGTAGCATTTATCCAAGCAATACATTTATTTTATCACAGAGGTACTAGACTACATAGTTTTCCCTGAAGGTTATTAACATGATGCAGATTGATTTATTTCTAACGGTATACTCTAGAAGAAAACAGGATACAAGGAAAGATTCACAAGTCAAGAAATGAAATTAGAAGTGTTAGACCAATGGTCTTTATTTCAAGGACAACAAAGGATAAAAGAAGTAGGAAGTTTATTTTGTGAATGTATGACAGTCCTCTAACCAACAGCAGTGGAAATACTGAGGCTGATGTCAACTTGGTAATAAAGAAAAACACTTGGTGAAAAGAAGCAAGTCATGATGGACTGAGTGGCTTTTGTTCAAACCTCTGTCCAGTTTTTAATATTTTTACTTAACCCACAAGCCTTAACAATACTATTGAAAATGAAGGAGAGAGAGTGTGCATGTTTGACTTCTTGCTATCTATATGTTTGACTATCTGCTGTTTACATGATAACAACAAGACTGGCTTGACTGGAAGGTTTACTGCAAGAAGGGATGTATCTGTTCTCAAATAAATCTTATCATATCAAAAGGTGTCTCTTCTGATAAGTATTTGCTGCTATGCAGGCATAAATGACTAGCCAGTAAACCAGAGATAATGATACCCTTCTGCTTCTGTGTAAAAATCCTGAAAGCTATTCCAAGAAGCTGAAGCCAGTGTCAATGCAACAACCCCTATGGTGACCAAAGTCATGTATTTATCTCTGAATTATGTACAAAGTTTAACAAAGGAAAACAAACACGTCAGTGGAAAAGAAATGTGAATCAGTGATGAAAAGCCAAATTGACTGTAAAGCACAAGTACGAACTGTTAAAAATCATGGTAAGAATAAATGAGTCAGAGTTCCCTTTTAAAAATTGACAAAAATGACCAAAAGACCTCATTTATCTTATGCAAATTGCCTACTTCAGTTTTCCACTGCACGTTTTTTCCTGAGTTGGGAACAACTTCTAATACTCAGGTTACCCTATACTTGCCATTAATGTTTTACAATGTTATCGGCGTTAAACAAGTTGGCCTTAAATTGACATGCAGAATAACCTTTTTGGAAAGATTTTTTGGAGAAAAAAAAATAAAAAAAAATCAGCCAAATGAGCTGATCATTTTCTTGAATAAGACTAGAAAAATAAGTTTTCACCATGATTAAAAATAAGGAAAACAAAGCAGAAAAGTAGAATATATTTTAGAATGTTATACCATTTAGTTTTATTTTATTTGGGGAAGGGTAAGGGGGTAAAGATATCTTGTACTAGGCATATGCTTCTTCTTGACATAGCAAAAATTCTACCACAACTGAAAATCTGTAGAAAAAGTATGAGAGTAGCTGGAAAATAACGTACTCCCCAAAGTGGAGTTTCCGTATGTCCAGTAGACAGGAAGCTTTCTGCAAGGTGAGAGGTCAACTCTCTTTGAGGGCTGAGCTGTCCTGGACTTTTGCAGCTGCCTTGGACTGAGAAGAAAGGGGTTTTGTGCTACAACAATACTGGAAGCTGTGGCTCACCATATACTGGCACTGGACTGAAAGTGAAAATCTCTCTCCCTCCTGTATACTTCACTTGAATGCACAAGAGATTAGAGAGAGATTGACTGTGCAGTTTCATGCCATAGAATCATAGAATCATTAAGGTTGGAAAAGACCTCTAAGATCATCTAGTGCAACCGCCAACCCAGCATGTTCAGTATGATCTGACAATAGCTGGGTAGGAAAGGGGCAGTCCTATTTTCCTCCTAACTACAAGTTCTCGCCCCTTCCTTTCTAGTGACCTTAGGTCCAAGGCAGAGAGAGCGAGCTGGGCTAGCAAACCGATCTGACTGGTTTGAGCTGTAAAGAGCCCAAGGTAAAGCAACGTATAAGAACTTTAAGAAAAACATGAAGTATGAACAAAGCCTGCTTAGGATATGAGAAATGTACATTTTTATTATAAAGAGAGTAGAAATTGATTGCTCTCCATTGTCACTGTGAGAAAGGCAAGAAGAAAGCTGCATTATTCACTCCAAAGGAAATTTAAACTGGGATTTAGGAAAAACTTCTTTTTTTAAAACTCTAACAATGATGAAATACTGAAAAAGGATACACAAAAGCTATCTCCATCAATTACAGTTTTCAAGAACAAATTAGACAAGTATCTGCAGAGAATCTACTTCAGTATAAATTCTGGATTAGATGATCTTTTAATGTCTCTTCTGGCATTACATTTTTAAGGATTCCATTTGAAACATATTTGATATCTTAAATTCTAAAATATTTCTAGCATTCTAAAAGTTTCCTTAACACAGAAAATTCTGCAAAAGAAACTGAGTTCCAAAAGGTTTCTTCTGTCATCATCAGTTAGAGCCTCCGGAGCCACTTCCCTTGGATTTTTCCTGCAGCTATTGAGCCTTTCTAAAAATCATGATGCATTTACCTTTATAGCTAGAATACTACAACAACAGGAATTCTCTATTCTCATTCCTCTTAAGGCCATGATCACTGAAAAAAATAATGTGGATATCTATTAAGCACACCACCCCCAGCAATAATACGCCCCATGTATGTTTCTGCTTCACAAATGCTTTTACCACTTAGAAAAAAATGGAAGAAGAAATAGGGGAGCTACAGATAGCCTATGGTAACAACTTTCAATTACTAACAACAAAATATACATTTCTGATTAATTGATTTGGACACAATATGCACTGTTATAGATAGAGAAAGCTGGGGTACATGGTACCTCATCTAAACTCTGAAATGCAGGACTGGCTGTTACTTCAGTGGATCCCTCGTCTTGGCTATAAACTGTTGGAGCTAGAGCACAGATAGGTCGCTCCTTCTCAATTTCCAATTCTGTGTCACTGGAGCTGGAACTTTCTTCACCAGCCTGACTCATTGTTTGAAGTTCTAGGAAGTAAAAAAAAACAAAAACAAAACCAAAATACAGTTAATTAGATCCAGGTATATATTTGACTGTGCAAGATAAATGTGTAGTGTAAAGAACACAACATCGACATGTGAGACCAACATTCAAACAACAAAAGTCACAATGTGAGCAAACTAGGTCGGTCTACAGTTACTACTTCATGGAAGACTTGTAAGACGTTGCACTATCACTCTGTCATTTTCTGAGTATTTTTAAAATCCTCTAATAGTTGGCTCTGTTACCATTGCATAAATGTTAGACAACATGCAAAACCATATTTCTTAAAGAACAGCCACTGAATAACAGGTTTAGCTGGAAAAGGCCTCTGGGGTCATCTAGTCCAACCTCCCGCTCAAAGCACAGCGCACAGCTAACTTCAAAACTAAATTGACTTGCTTAGGGCTTTGAGCAGCTGAGTTTGAAAATCTGTTAAACTGGGGGATCCAGCCGTTGCCTTCAGGCAGGTCCCTGTAAAGGAAATCCCCAAGTGAACGGGACTCCTATAGGTATAACTGCTATGAACTTCTCTCTGTCTTTTCCATAAGTCTAATCCAAGAATGGATTTCTTTCTCTCCATCCAACATAAGCTCACCCTTCACGGTGCCCCTTGACCTTGCAGGGAGTAATTACATAGAAAAGGAATCCCTTCACAGAACAGAAAGATCTTGAGGACAAGAACTGATCTAACTTGTGTAATATCATTAAAATTATTCACGTCTGTAAGTCATTGCATGGCCATGTTTAAAACAAACAAACAAAAAACAACAAAACCAAACGCAACAAATAAACCCTGAAACCATGCAAAATGAAAAAACATGATATCAAATCTGAGGAGGTAGAAAAATACTGGAAAAAATAATTATTCTGAGCTGTACTAATGTCAGAGCTCTTACGTAGTACTAACATTTCAGTTATGTACCAGGTTACATTTTTAGTATCTGTAACCTCTGCTAAAATAAATAACCCTGAAAAATAGCCAAGTAAACTAATTCAAGAGTAATAATAAAACTTACAGGATTCAAGCTGTATTTTGATCTCTAGTACAGTGTGGGAATCCCTTTTTTCTTCCCCAAAAGAAAGAGCTTTAAAAGAGGCTAAAGAGTCGTAGCTTGGTATAAGCTTTATTCTGAAGAAAGATCTTTTTCAAACTAGGTAACACTTTTTTTTTTAATAAATACTCAGAGAGAGAAATAAAAGAAAGTTGGAACAAGTAGGGTTGTTGGAAAAGATAACTTTCCTACAATTATATTTGAGAAAATCCCATTTTCTTAGCTCTCATTAAGGAACAGAAATCTCTAAGATTCTTGCATTAGGAACAGCTAAATCAAGGACATTTATTAATTACTTCTGAGCAAGATGAGACCTAATGTCACCAAGTTACTATAACTTCATGTAACTTCACTTTGTGGTTACTATCTCAGTCCAGCACCTGAGAATTATGTTCCCAGGTATCAATCATCAGAACGGTCTGAGGTGTGTGAAAATGCTGAGATGGAAGAGGGAAATGGGAGGTGGAATACAAAGGGATATAATGCTCCTGGTACCCTGATAAGACAGAAATGTCCATCAGGTCGGTACTTGTCATTACATCAAATGCCAATTAACAGCTGCCTAAAATATGTTCTGGTATAACATTATCTTAAGAGGTTTGTCTAGTCAAAGAGTTTTAAAATATTGACCTTTTCCATGAAGGCAACATGAAACAAGACACAAACATTTCAGGAGAAAGGTATAAGAGATATGGGATGACTAAGGAGAGGCAATGAACATCTTACAGAGGCAAGAGAGGGGAAGAAGGACTTCTGAGGCATACAGAAATCTTGCCATGACATGGTGAGATGAGGAGCCATAGAGTATTTGTAGAGCAAAGCACAATGGAAAGTGGAGATTGAGCACACATGGAAGAATTCAAGAATTCATTCACAAGTTCACTGAACTTGGCTGTAGATGAAATGAATGGACAAATCAGAATCACAGTATTTTAGTTCAAAATTTTGGGAGAAAGACTGACAACTTCCGCAAGTATTCACCTGACACCAGCAGGTCTTTCTAGATTAACTGTTATGCAGAATAACTATTATGCAGAGAACATTGTATTCTGCTGTAGGCCAAAATAATTATAAAACCCATTATCAGCTGCCAAAGATGCAGAACCCACCTCAAATTAGTCTTGGCAACATTCAGCCTTTCACATAACATATGGGAGACCTTTCTCTTTTAAAAGAGAGCTTCTTATTATAAATCAAGGACAGTCAAAATTAAAGCTGTAATAAAACTGAGAAGAAATTTTGAGAATATTTCAATACTATATACCAGATTTCTCCAATGAAACAACCAGAGTAATTTTGCATTCCAAAGCCAGAAATGTGACAGTTAAGAAAAATATAATTTCTTTTTATAATTGTGGTGGGAAAATGGATATAAAAATGTGTTGTGTGTACCCACCTTTTGAAAAGTCACTTGTCTATAAAGGTAGTGAAATTTAAACTGGCAAGTTTATGACTTTCTTCAGTGCTGTTTGGAATTCCTTCAGGAACATTTTGACTTTTACAGAGATTTCAGCGGCTGTATTTGCTTACGGAAAAAAAAGCAATTTCATGATCCCTCTTGGAGGCGTCAAAACATTGTGAAACAACTGTAAACATCACAGAGGCCAAGAAATAAACTCTGAAATACTGTACATAAACACATATACACATTGATAAATGGAGAGCCATTTTTCATCTATAAAGAACTGCTGAATATTTTAGCATATGCATTTCATGTTTACGGTGGCTGCTGCTGCTGCTGCTGCTTTATTTGTTCCTTTAAACATATTGGAAGAATTTAGACAGAGGAAAAAGTACAATGGCAGAAACTCTAAGCAGAACAATGCCAAAACCTGAGAGCTCCATGGGTGTAGGCATTTTTGTCAATACTTGTATGTGAAACATACAGTTGACACCAGTCAAAAAATACACTTCCTCACAGTATGGTAGTACAAAAGAGTCCTCAAAAAAGACCCATTTGCTGGGCAGGGAGAGAACTAAAACAATCTTCCGAATCTGAAAAGTTTATAGTATGTTAAGACACAACCATAGACAGCTGAGACAGAGGAAAACACTTAGATAGCCTTAGCTAGTGTGAAATAGCACTAGTCTCCACTCCTTTTTAAGAGGGAAGGGGACAGCAAAAGCAAAAGCGATGTATGATTATGGGACATTAAAATAAGTTTAGCATTCTTCAATTACCTACTACATAATTAAATTTAAAAATGCAGCTTATACAAAATTGGATATATAAAGTTCAAAAAGCGAAGTGGAAAATCTGTATTTTACAGTAGCTGATAAAGAGTCTAATTTAAACAGAAATGAAAGTTGGCATGATTTCTAAATTTACAGAATAGTTCAACAAATATGGATGTTTTAAAACTGTAGAACTGCAAATAATATCACAGCCTTCATCCAACACACAGAATTGCAGAGAAAGGGAATTACAAGTCTGTTACGGAACCCAGGTCAAATCAGGATGAGAACTGTCTTGTGAAACAGTTTCAGGACAGCAATAATAATAAACGTCTGGACTCAGATTCCCAAGACTAATGCCAGCATCTTTACTTCAGTATCCCTCTAGCAAACAACAGTGACCATACACAAGTCAGTGCAGAATCCAGATAGATGACACTTAGATGCATTGACTCTTTCCAGAGTGACAGATGCAAAAAGTAGTAAAATTTCATTATGAACATGAAGAGACTCAGCCCCATGTATGAAGATGCGCCAACTATAAGAAGACACAAAATGTATAAAAATCTCTGTTGAGGGAACTACCCTTCAAGTGATTGACTTCATTAACATATACTGATGAACCCCTTTAAACTTTAACTTAATCCCTTGCATTTATAAAATTAGAATCATAGAATCGTTTAGGTTGGAAAAGACCTTTTCATCGAGTCCAACTGTAAACTTAACACTGCCAAGTCCACCACTAAACCATGTCCCTAAGCACCACATCTACACATCTTTTAACTACCTCCAGGTGTGGAGACTCTACCACTTCTCTGGGCAGCCTGTTTCAATGATCGACAACCCTTTGAGTGAAGGAATTTTTCCTAACAGCCAATCTAAATCTCAGGACATTTATCTACACCTTCATGCTACCTCCTTTTGCACATAAATCTTAAAAAATAAAAATTACTCTGAAAACAGGACAACTGACATAACATTTCATACTGAATTAGTCAGAAAAATTATGTAATGTAGTTGGAACATCAGAACGGCAATATCTAGTCAGACCAAAAGCTGAAATAGGTCTGCATACTTCCAGCCAACACTGGATGCCTGGGGAGCAACAGAAGAATCCACCAGTCACAGTGTGCTGATGCTTCCCTGAGCCTAACCCCTCTTCCCTTGAACTCATACAAAGCTTTCAGTATCTGCAAAAACCAGAGATTTTCATCTTACCTTTGCACGATGTGAGTAACCACTGCTTTTTGTTTGTTTTGAACCTAGCTCCTTGATGCCATCTAGTTCTTTTACTGGATGAGTCACTGAATAATCACAGCATTTCTATGCCCCTCGTTTTTCTAAGATTGTATCTTCATTTGATAATCTTTTGTCCAGGCTTAAGAAGCCAATCTACGTGCTGTCACTGGTATGAAAGCCCTTCTCTGCCTTCCACTGTCCTTGCCATCCTTCTCCAAAACTCTCCCAGTTCTGCCATACAAATCCTCTTTGAGGAGAAGGGAAGAGATGAGAGCTACAGATAATATTAATGACATAGAAGTACCATGAATTTATTCAGTCGCACAGTGATCTTCTTTTCATCCCCTAAAATTTTATTTCCTAATGCTTCTTACCTAAAGTTAAAGCTTACAGTCTTGTAAGCAGCAGACCTCCTATTTTAACTCGGCAGAGCCTGTGCTTCAGCATGAAGGGATGTGTCTAAACAAAAAAACTATGCAAAATTAAATGGTCATTAAAATTACATCATGTACAATAGGGCATTGTAATATACATGTAATTCAGAATGGATTCTTTCATTAGAGTGTACAACCTCACGGAAAACTACTTTGGGGAGATGAGAGCACACTACATACCTAAACTGCTTACCAACTTCTGTTGTAAGTTCCATTGTTTCCCCTCATTTTCAAGCCTCTGCTATTTGGGACAGAATCACCCTGAGCCACAGACAGACTTTGTCTGCTGGAGTTCTAGTTAGATATTAGAGAATTAGATATTCTTCCTAAGATAGGGAGAATTTGCATGCTAAGATTTGCCACTTCCTTCTTTACGTGGCTTCCATGAGGAACTTAATGTCCTCAGAAAATCTCCGGTGGCGTGACAAACAAAAAATCCCTGACATCCAAACCATTGTGTGGTTTGGAGACTGCCTCCTTCTGCCATCCCAGAGAAGAGATGGTTACCATCAGTACACATGCACACTAAAATACCCAGGGGAAAAACAAACAAAACATGCTTTGCCTGCCCACTGACACCTAGACACGCCTTGAGAACTAAGAAGGCTCAAGGAAGCAGTTCAGAACTACATCACTGAAAAAATACAAATTACTGTCCTGGTTTTAGCTTA
>VZTL01039627.1:0-13364 GCA_013400535.1 Scopus umbretta
CCCCAGGTGCAGCACCCTACACTACCTCCTAAACTAAACTCGGCACAGGTCAGCTCAGTTTGTCACAGACAAACTAAAAAGATACAAATGAGGAAACAAAGTGGGAAAACTCACTTTCCCTATAGCTGTTCTTTAAAAAGCTGCTCTGCACCCTTCCACCCATAATATGAGGCTATGTCTCCCCTCAGAATGAATACCATAAGTCTGAGGATGAAACCAAAAGCAAGAACATTTTCTGAAAACATAAATTTATAAGGGACATTCCACAAGACACCCCATAGGTTTGCTCTAAAAATGCATTCCTGAGAAATAGCATGGCCTATGTGAACTGAGCACACCTGCTTGCAGTGCATGTTTCAGGGTTGTAAATAAATAAATAAATTTTAGAATAATGAAAAAGTGACCCTCTAGCAAGACCAATTTTAATAGTTAATGGCAGCATTACAGAATTTGGGACAAAACAAAGCAAAAGCCTGGATTAGGATTCTAAATGCTTTACTCCAAACAGAACACCAAGGAACTTGAGATTTAGAGCACATGGAGAAGGGACTCAAGAATGAGCTAAAAAAAGGAATGGGAAGAAAAACAAGAAAAGCAAATACATTAAAGCTGATGAACAGCATCTGGAAAGCAAATGTAGTGGAAAAAAATTATCTCTAGCAAATCTGAAAGATCATATCATCTCTGTAAAGCATTCTTCTAATATTCAGCAGAAAAACTACATTCCTAAACATAGACATTACCATTTACTATATGTGGTTTCAAGTTTGTTCTCCTTATTTGTCTCACAAAACAATATATTTTTGCTGAAAAATTATAAGTGCATAGCAAAGCTTGCATCATTCTGGCTGATACACAGTAAAACTTTAAATTTCAACTAAAACTATTAAAACATCTAGCACATCAAGTAAAAAACAATTTTAGCTTACTCACAGCATTATATTCCTACTTACAAGTATGTAAGCATTCTGTTACAGTGGTGGCATCAATCAGGTATCCATTGCATAAATGACAGGTTATATGGGCATTAATGTCCCAAAGCTTAATCTTTCTAGTCATCATCTTTGGTATCTGTAAAAAAAAAAAAATCACCCACACATTACACAGCAACTCAGATGTACTGATGAGGTAAAAGTAGTTTTGGAATAAACAAGTAACTATAATTCACCTTAAAGATATGCTTATGTAGATAGCTTCAGGCTCTTGTATACTTATGCATATATTTTGAATGAGTACTAAACTTTTAAAAGATGATAAAAATAAATGGTGAAATAATTGAAATCTATGCTATTTTACATGTCAAGGTTTCAGAGTGGCTGCAGGGAATATCTGCTTCAGCACCATGGAGCACCTCCTCCTTTCTCTGACCTTGGTGTTGCCTCTGTTGTTCCTCACTCTTTTTGTTCCCTCCTCCTCTCTCTGTTCAGTGTTTTCTGCCCTTTCTTAAATGTTTTCACAAAGGTGCCACAAACTTTGCTGATGGGCTCAGCTTTGGCCTGTGGTGGGTCCATTGCCAAGCCAGCTATGTCCAGCACAGGGCAGTCCCTGACCTCTTCCCACAGAGGCCACACCCCTGCAGCCCGCCCCCCTTGCCACTTACATCCAGTACACCAAGGGATGCAGATTTAAGACCAAATCCTATTTTACTCATCTAAGTAATTTCGGTCAAGCTAGTAATTAAGACATCTGAAAGTGAAGAGAGATGACCCTCCTGTAATTGGCAAAGTGCAAAATAAAAAAAAAAAATCAAAAAGGAATAGGTCTGATTTGACAAATTTGGGTTAACCACACTAAGTGTCAGCCTCGAATCGCCTTATGGTTAGAGCATGATTCTGAATCCATATCTGAAAAAGGGAGCTGAAAAGTAAAATAAACCAGGTTTCTTAAACGTTAAAAATCAAATTAAATAAAGAAAACATGCCAAACTAAACTTCTTGTCCCATCAGTAGAGCTACACCCTGTTGTACTAAGAAATGTGAAATAGAGTTCCCCCTCCCTTTCCAAATTAAAGGATGCTACAACCACCATTAAAAGGAAGGCATTCAGAATTTAAAAATTAAATAGAGGTTTGTTTTTTTTTTCAACATTGCAAACACTGGTAGAGTAAACAGAAACAGACTACAAAATGCATGCTTTAAATAATGAATATACTGCTACCTTTTAAATTTATATTATTTTTCTGCCTATGAAATCTCAAAAAGAAGAGTAACAAAAATTTTTTAAAAATTAAAAAGTCACTTCAAACTGTGCTAGAAAACTAAGTAACCTTTAACTCTAAGGCATATAATTCTCATAAATATACAGCCAAAGATTAAGATTCAAGTTTCCTAAACTTTCCCTCTCCGTAATTACAATTGAATACTTAGATTTATGTCCTGTTTATCCTCAGAATATATGCAACATTTTTCATTCCTTTTGTTTAAAATACAAGAGAGGATAAGTTACCCAGGAAGCAGATACATTCTGATCCCCAAAGAAACCCTTATGTGGGCAGTTTTAAATATCATAAAGAAACCACCTGCTTATACATATATATTGAAATAAAAATTGCATTGGTAGCATAAGATGACAGCATTATTTTTAATTAAAACAAGAGATTAAACTGCTTTACAATCTGTTACATTTGGTTCTCACACTGCAGATTACCAGATTACACTTTGTTACCAGATAACCTTTCTCTCCAGTAAACTGACTGAGTAGGCATGGCTCACAAATACTTGTTTTAACTGAGTTTGTTTTGGAATACATTTCAGAATTTAAATAGTGAAACATTTTTCACAGTATGCAAAGCTTCAGACAGGAATATGACAAGATAGTAGCCTGAACCCTAAGTTTATTAAACATAGAAAAGGATTAAGGTAAATAGACTAAGTGGTAAACTAAGCATAAAGAACTATCAGAAGCTAAACTTTCAAACTAATGTGGAAGATATCAGCATTGAAAAAAGTAATTACATTCCATTATAAATTACTGAAGTGCATTTTCTCTCAAGCACTGTAGAATCTACAGTGTGATATATGAGAGTAACTGAAGACTTCTAGGTCTTAGGGCTAAGTAGTAAAAGATACAGAACCCACATTTGTTTTATGGTGTTTGAGATTTCATTAACCTAGTAACTAGCTGTCAAAGAAGAATGAAAACATGATTTGTTTGCATAGTATATCAGATAGATCAGAACCTATACTCAGTTACTTCTTTTCTAAACCTTATTTTTTAGCTAGGTTTCCATGCAACTGAAGAGCAGCCACATATTTAGCAGTTTCAATACAGCAAATGAGATCTCTAATTTAAAAAACTGTATGAACCACACACATTTCTATAGCACAGAAGAACAGCTATTTATGGCCATTCTTCAGAAATATTTAGGAGATGCCTTAAACTGTTGTTTGAACCACTAGCCAAATAGGAAGCAAACCCTTCTGAAGGCAATGGAAAGCATAATTTTTAATAGGTAAAAATAGTTAGGAAGGCTAAAAGTATACCTAAAATGGCAAACACCCAGGCACAAAAATTAAATATAACTCTAGTTATTTGACTAAGCAGGGATTCAGCCAAAACTATGGGTGTGCATGGATTACCAAGGAGTGAATCCAAGCATTAACCAGGATGAGAAGCTAAAGGTACTATGGTAAAAATTGAAATAAAGAAATAATTTCTCCTCTGGAGAACACTGGATATTTTTCCCCCCACTATAGTGTAGTCAAACGATGCCAAACGAGGCATCAACCAGTAAGAGCTCAGGCAGGACAAAATATAATAAGATGCAAAATAACTACAGAATAAAGAAAAAAAAATATGCTACAAAATCGGTAGCCTAATTAAAGTCATTTTTGTCAGAGAAACAGAGGATAGAAAAGATAATACACACATCTAGACAAACATACATTTAATGAATGGAAAATAAAAATTAGATATTTTTTGGTAAAGGAATGTATTCGGTCTGGCTGAGATGGAGTTATTTGAGGTTCAACAAGGCCAAGTGCTGGGTCCTGCACTTGGGTCACAAAAACCCCATGCAATGCTACAGGCTTGGGGAAGAGTGGCTGGAGAGCTGCCCGGCTGAAAAGGACCTGGGGGTGCTGGTTGACGGCCGGCTGAACATGAGCCAGCAGTGAGCCCAGGTGGCCAAGAAGGCCAACAGCATCCTGGCTTGTATCAGGAATAGTGTGGCCAGCAGGAGTAGGGAAGTGATCGTGCCCCTGTACTCAGCACTGGTGAGGCCGCACCTCAAATCATGTGTTCAGATTTGGGCCCCTCACTACAAGAAGGACGTTGAGGTGCTGGAGCGTGTCCAGAGAAGGGCACCGAAGCTGGTGAAGGGCCTGGAGAACAAGCCTTATGAGGAGTGGCCGAGGGAACTGGGGTTGTTTAGTCTGGAGAAGAGGAGGCTGAGAGGAGACCTTATTGCTCTCTACAACTTCCTGAAAGGAGGGTGTAGTGAGGAGGGTGTTGGCCTCTTTGCCCNGATGGGAAAAAAAATCTTTATTTTCCTTTTGCTTCCACGCACGGCCTTTGGTTTGATTTTTATTAAACTGCCTTTATTTTGACCCACGAGTTGTTTTGGTGTTTTTTTTTCCATCTCATTTTCTCCCCACCTGTCCTGCTGAGGAGGGGAGTGATACAGCAGCTTGGTAACACCTGGCATCCAGCCAAGGTCAACCCACCACAAGTAAAAATATACATCTAGTAGAATTCCCTGATTGTACCTAAGCAGCAAATAAACCTGGTGACAGGTTTATAGAACTTGTAAGAAGAACACCAGAAAATTCAGTAATTGTTTAAAGAACAGACACTGGAATCTATTAGCAGGAAGTAGAGGTACAGAGGCAACTTTTTCTAGGGCATTAGTCACTTCAATTTCAAAATAAGATGCAAGCCACAATAAGAGGTTTCTCCAGAAGGCCTGACCCATACTGCCAACATGCAGCTGTTAAAACAAGAGAACAGATTCACTACACATGCAGAGGTCCTGACATACAAGTTCCAGCACAAGATGAATCTCTGACAGGCAATGAAATTTTGAAGGTTCATAAGTTCTCAGCATCAGATTTCAGTTTAGCCTGCAGGCTTGAGCCATACACAACTCAAGCTACACATTGTCCTTTGCTCACAGAAGGATCAAAGAATTGGGATACATCAGCATTTTTAAAAACAGCTAAGCCATAATAGTGAAATGCCTTAAAATGCTATATTAGAAGCAATGCCAGATATACTTGTAACTATTTAGAAAGACAAGAAGAATGTAGCAGCAAAATGGTACGTTATGAAGATGTCAGTTTGATTAGACTAGAGATAGACTGACCTAGACCTTGGAGACAAACTGATGTGCTTCCCAACATGCTTTTTAAAATCTGCAAAGTGAACATTGATTTATCATTCAAAATACTCTTATCGTTATACTTTCTCTGTAAAGTAACATCTGAAATAGGAAGTTCTGAGTCAACCATGAGGCAATTCCCATTTGAGTTGAGATGTTTTGTTTAGAGAAGAAAAGAGAAAACAATTATTTTAAAAAACCACAAACTACTGTGGTGGGTTAACCTTGGCTAGCCTCCAGGTGCCCACGAAGCCACTCTCTCACTCCCCCTCCTCAACACGACAGGGGGAGAAAATACAATGAAAAAGCTCGTGTGTTGAGATAAGGACAGGGAGATCACTCAACAATTACCATCATGGGCAAAACAGACTTGACTTGGGGAAATCAATTTAACTTATTGCCAATTAATAACAAAGTAGGATAGTGAGAAATAAGAACAAAACTAAAACCACCTTTCTCCCATCCCCCCTTTTTCCCAGGTCTACCTCCTCCCCACTGTCCTGAGCAGTGCAGGGGGATGGAGAATGGGGGTTGCAGTCAGTTCATAACGCTTCATCTCTGCCACTCCTTTCTACTCACGCTCTTCCTCTGCTCCAGTGTGGGTCCCCCACGGGCCACAGATCCTGCCAGGAGCCTGCTCCAGCGTGGGGTCCTCCGCAGGCTGCAGGGTGGATATCTGCTCCAGCGTGGGGTCCTCCACAGGCTGCAGGGTGGATATCTGCTCCAACGTGGTCCTCCATGGGCTGCAGGGGGACAATGTGCTTCACCACAGTCTTCTCCACGGGCTGCAGGGGAATTTCTGCTCCTGCACCTGGAGCACCTCCTCCCATTCCTTCTTCACTGACCTTGGTGTCTGCAGGGTTATTTCTCTCACATTTTTCTCACTCCTCTCCCTCATAGCTGCTGTGCAGCATTTTTTACCCTTTCTTAGATATTTTATCACAGAAGCACCACCAACTTCGCTGACTGGCTCAGCTTTGGCCAGTGGTGGGTCTGTTTTGGAGCTGCCCGAAACTGTCTCTGTCCAACATGGGGGCAGTTCCTGATCTCTTCTCACAGAGACCACCCCTGTAGCCCCCCTGCTACCAAAACCTTGCCACGTAAACGCAGTACAACTCCTGAGATACATACAGAAGAAGAGAGATGACTCAAATTACCACCTTAAATGAGAAATTAAAATTAAGAGCAACTAATAAATCCTTAGGAAAAATGTATTTAGGAATTTCTCAGATGTGTTCTGTATCATATAAGAGGAAAGTGCATATTACAAACTGAATTATATCATCTCCCATTAACCAATTTTTAATCCTAACTAATNTGACTAGACTAAACACTACTGAGCAACAACTAAAACATCAGTGTGTTATCAGCATTGTTCTCATACTAAGTTCAAAACACAGCACTATAGCAGCTACTAGGAAGAAAATGAACTAAGCTGAAACCAGGACAAAGGAGTAGGCTAGGGGTGGGCAAGAGGTTGGGAGGGGACATAGCCAAGACAGCTGACCCCAACTGAACAAAGGAATATTCTATACTATATGACATCATGCTCAACAATAAATGCTCAGGGAAAGGAGGAGGAATTGGTGACATTCGTGGTTATGGCATTTGTCTTCCCAAGCAACTGTTATGTATGCTGAGGCCCTGCTTCCCATTAAGTGGCTAAACATCTGCCTGATGATGGGAAGTAGCAAATTAATTCCTCTTTTAGCTTTGCTTGTGCACACAGCTTTGGCTTTCCTTAATTAACTGTCATTATCTTGATCCCTCTATTTTCTACCTGTCCTGTGGGGGAGGGGAGTGAACAAGAGGCTGGGTGGGTGTTGACCAGGGTCAATCCACCACACTACTGTATTCATGAAAGTTAAACACTGATTTGATTCAAGATACAATACTTAGGAAGAAACTCCCTGTGTGAGTAGATGTTTAACACAGTATTTCTTGCATATTCCTGTCTCGCATCTGTTAACATCTAACACCTCAGATGGGGTACTGGGTTAGTTGAACCACAGGTCTGTTCTGGTGAGAAAGTACCAGCACTCTATGACCTACCACCCAACAAATGTTCAAGTCATTTACATAATTTAAAATAAACCAGATTTTACAAAATCACCACAAATGTATTTTTCCTGAAGCATACACACACTCAGAAGTACACTGCTGTAGAGGAAAAGTGTTTGAATTATGTCTAATTAAAAGATTAGAAATAAACAGAGCAAATACAAGAATTACGAAGTTATTAATGTTGGAACTATTTTGACACATCGTAATAAAGGCATACCAAAACTAACCCTCAAAACTCTAATGTTAAGCAATCTTAATTTCACTAACACAGTTATGAATACACTCCCAGACTTGTGTTGATATTTGCTGAAAGTTATTTCTATGTTACCAATAGTGAATTCAACATTTATTGAAGTCTAAGATTTTACATTTGTCTCAATAGTTTACAAATTCCATGTGAAATATTATTAGTTTTGTGATTTTCAATCAGCTAAACAAAATAGTTAATCCTTCTACTAATGGATTCCTATAAAAGCATCAAGACTGATTTATGTTCAGACAGTTTCAGTACTCTTTAAAAAGTTTCAGCATCTGTCTTTAGCACCTAGCTAACAGTCTCAAAGGCCTAAATTAACCCAGCATTCACATCTATCACAAAGAGTGGAATAAAAGCAAACTTCAAGCACTTCAGAGATCTGCTTGGAAGAATCCCATGGGATATGGCCCTGGAGAGAAGAGGGGTCCAGGAGAGCTGGTTTATATTCAAGGATCACATTCTCCAAACTCAAGAAAGGTCCATTCCAACAAGTAGGAAAGCAAGGAAAGGTGGCAGGAGGCCTGCATGGATGAGCAAGGAGCTTCTGACTGAACTCAGACATAAAAAGGAAGTGTACAAGAGATAGAATCAGGGGCAGGGTACTCAGGATGAGTATAGAGATTGTAGGGTGCAAGAAGACTTTGTTACAGGTACTTTGTTACAGGTAGTTTGTCTCCTCCATCCAAGTATGTAGAGTCCCAAGCATATTTTATCTCGTTGTTACAGTAACCTGGGATAGTTTGCTTCCCCTTCATCTGCACATACCCTTGCACAGGTGCCAATGTGAAGGCCAGACATGGATCTCGGAATTTGGACAACAGCACCTGCATTACATCAGCGAGTTTGCTAATGAGCAAAACAAGACATTGCATATGTATGATATGTTAATCAGTTGTTAATCAGTGCAAGTTTTATTATCCACCCCTGTGGTGCTTTCCCTTGAGCTTCGCTCCCGAGCAGGGTTCCACTGTGCCAGGTCTCCCACCGTGGTAACACTACACTTTCATTAAAGATAAAAGCTTTCACTTGTTGAGCGTTGTGCCTCATCCCCGAGGGATCCGCACTTGCTTTTTGCTTGTAACACTTGGCACAGTTGGCAGGATCCATCAGGTACGATGCCACTTTGGTCAAAAGCAGGGGAGGCAGGGAAGCTTGAACTGTCCCTGTGGCACATACCAGGATGGCCCCTGACAGAGCAATGGGGTTCAGTTGCACGAATGGTGGCAGGCTGGTCAGCTCCACCAGATTGGCTGGAGTTGCAAAAAGTGGCCGAAGTAACACCGCAGCAAGTTGAGGGGATGTTAACTTGGCTGCGCCTGGGCCACCGGCCAGGGGCAGAGAGGAAAGCGGTGGGTGAAGCATCATGGTTGTTCCTCACTGCACTCCGCGCCCTGGATGAGATCTTACATCTATGTAGGATGCTCTCAGGTAAGGAGCAAGAACGTCAGGATTCGGTGGATACGCGGAGTATAGTCGGAATGGACGCAGCAGTTAACACATGCTTGTGAGATCTTAGTAGCCAGAGTAACGAACAGAAAGCGAGCAAAGGTCGGGAAAGGGCCAGTCTCTGTGTCACAAGTACAGACTGTTATAGTGACAGCCACTTGGGATCCAGAGTCCTGGGATAAAAATATTTGGAGTTCCTCCTCGTCGGAAGGGTGGTCTGAAGGTAATTCTGTGCGAGATACTAACAACCGCCAGATGCAGCTCATCCACGAAATGCACATGGAAAGTGGAAGGATACAGCCCAAGGTGTGTCAGACATTTAAAATAGCAGAATTACAAAACCTTGTTAGCACTTTCAGACTCCTGGGGAGGGACTATTAGAATGGCTCATATGGGTGTGGGACAATGCAGGGAATACTGTGCTCCTCCTTCAGGACGAGCTACGGCAAACGGGAGTTCGCAGATACAGAAAGCACTGCAGGAGATTCAAGGAATACAGGACAACAGTGGTCAAAACATTCAGGCTCCTTCTTTGTATCAATGGTTGCTGGCTGTGGCTGATACAGTGTATCTGTCTACTGGAGAGATAGCAGCCACTGTTCAACCATGGCAAACAATCCCCAAGGGTGTAAATGTTCTACGGCAGTTGGGGATGGTTCACATGGTAACGCTGGGATGTGCCAAGGCTCCTGATGATGTCCAAGTCACAAAATCTATTAAGACAACATTCCTTAGGTTGGCCCCCACAGAATTAGAAGTGCCTCTAATAGCAATTGTAATGGCCACTGATGAACAGGTGGGAGAACTGGTGGAGGCACTGATGCAGTTGGATTCTGTATTGGGTACAAAAGTGGTGCAAGCAGCAAATGGGAAGAGAACAATAGGGGAACCTGGCCAGGCTGGACAAGAGAAGGGAAAAGGAAAAGTGACATGGAATACAATATGGGCTGAACTTATATGGGCAGGGGTGCCCTGGGAAGAAATTAATGCATTACCAACTCCAGAGTTATATAAATGTTGGCTACAATTGTCAGCAGGGCAGTGTAGTGCACCATTGATCAGAAAGGGCAAGGGGGGCTGCGAGAAATGCCATGATGTCACCCACTCCCGAAGCGCCCAGTGCCCTGGTCAAATGGTCCCTGCCACCGGCACAGGATTGACTTGTAGGCAGACCCTCCGCAGTGGGAGCAGTGACAATGAGCAAAGTGGACCAACACCCCTTTATTCCGCTTACAGTTCAGTGGCCGCAGGGAGGAACGCAGCATGTACTGGCTTTGTTGGACACAGGGGCGGAAGTAACTATTTTGCATTCAGCTTCTCAGGACTTGCAGGGACAGACAGTCCTGGTACAAGGATGGGAGGGGAAGACTGTGGCTCCAGTTGTAACAGTCAAATTAACATTAGGTAAAGCACCCCCATTTAAAGCTACAGTGCTTGCAGCTCCAATTGGTGAATATATATTGGAAATGGATGTGCTGTGTGGCCATCAGGTCGATACACAGTATGGACTTTTTGCATTTGGGCACCCCTGATATATTCAGGCGTTTTGAGTTGCAGAGACGATTTTGTGGGGTCATCCAAAGTGGGACCCAGTGAAGTTGCTGACCCTGATTCAACCCATGTTGTTGCATCAATATAGCATTCCGGGGGTTGAAAAAGAAATTCAAAAGACTATCGCTGCTTTACAGCAAGCTGGCATTGCGCAGACAGCATTGAGCCTGTTTAATAGCCCCATCTGGCTGGTGAAGAAGAAAGATGGAACATGGCGTATGACAGTCAATTACTGTGCTCTGAACTGGGTACTCACCCAGAACTCACAGCAACAGTGCTGGATATGGTAACATTGCTAGAGCGCATAACCACTGCTGCTCAGCTATGGCACACTGTAATCGATCTGGCAAACACATTCTTTTCTATTAATATTCACCCTGACAGTCAGAATCAATTTGCTTTTACTTGGCAGACATAGCAATATAAATTTACAGTGTTGCCACAGGGGTACAAGCATCCTCCAACCCATTTCCCATTTGTTGGTGCAGGCAAATTTAGAGGAATCACCCTCCCTTGTGGAGTCTAATGCTACCACATTATATCGATGACATAATGGTGTTGGGACCAGAAGATAAGGTAGTTCAAGAAGCTCTGGCTATTACACTAGCAGTGCTACAGGAGCGAGGATGGGCGGTGAATCCAAAGAAAATCCAAGGGCCCCCAGAAAGCATTGTGTATCTTGGTGTGCTCTGGGTAGGTGCCAAAAGGTGAATTCTGCCAAAAGTACAACATGCCATACAAGCGTTTCCCATACCAGCAGCTAAGGCACAGTTACAGAGTTTTTTTAGTTTTGTTAGGGTTCTGGTGGGCCTTTATCCCACACCTGGCATTCTTAATGAGACCCTTGCAGGAATCGGTACGAAAAGCAGCACCATAGCAGTGACGTCCTCGCCAGCAATAAGCTTTTGATCTATGTAAGGAAGCTGTGGTGGAGCATGCACGTTTGGTTGCACCTAAGAAAGAGCAATCTTTTGAATTAGAGGTTACTACTGTTGGAGATGTCACATCTTGGGGCCTGTGGCAACAGGTAGCACCGCAATGCAAAGAGCCTATTGGGTTCTCGTCATGGACACTGCAAGGAGCAGAAGGTGGTTATACACCCCTGGAAATACAGATTCTAGCAGTAGCTTGGGCATTGCAAGACACTGAGCATATCACGGGGCCCTCACCTATGACTGTCTGAACATCCATTCCCTTGTCCGGCTGGGTTGCAGATGAATCAGATCGAGCTCATACAGGGATGGCACAGGCAGCCACCCATTTTAAATGGAAACACTATTTGCAACAACGCCTGCATATGGGCAGTCCAACCATTTCAACCCCACACCTGCTTTTGTTAGGGGCTATCACCTTTCAACTTGAGCCATCTCTGTCAGACAATCTGCCTGGGATCAGGCCACCGACTGCCCCATCCTCCGTGGCAGAAGCACCACCAGTTGACGATGTTCCGACAGAATGCCAACATACACTTTGGTTTACTGATGAGTCAGCAACCTACACCCCTACGGGACATCCTCAGTGGCATGCAATAGTGTACGCCCCATACAAGGACAAAGTTGCATATGCATGGGGGAGGAATTCTAGTCAATGGGCTGAATTGCGTGCAACAACTCTCAGAATAGAAGAGACCACTGGAAATGTTTTCTTATATACTGATAGCTGGGTGGCCTATAAAGGTCTACAGACTTGGATAACATCCTGGGAAGCGACTAACTGGCAAGTAGCAGGTCATCCCTTGTGGGGTGCTGACCTATGGCAGCAGCTACTTGAGTTCACAAGATGCTTTCCCTTGTCAGTCTGACATTTAGACACATGCATGAAAAATAATACACTGGAAGCTCAGTTAAATGAAGTGGCTGATACCATGGTGAGTACCCATATAAGCATACAGGCACCTGTTTTACATGAGGCCACAGGCCATTGCAGTGCCTGTGCTATGTGGCTTCACGACTGAAGCAAAGGTATAGACATTCCTTTGATGGCCTATTGCGCTGCATGAGCTAATTGTGCCATTTGTACTCAGCTCGCTCCAGTTGCATTATCAACCACAGACGGTGCCATATGATGTGGATCAGCTCCACGTCAAGACTGGAAAATTGACTACATTGGTTCTCTCCCGCCTTTCAGAACATCTTTTTATCTCTTGACTGCAGTGGACACATATAGGGGAATATTGGTAGCTTTTCCTAGTACAATGGCAGATGCAGCTGCCACCATTGCTGCCCTCACCCAATTATGTACACGTTATGACATACCAGTGAGTATCCAGAATGATCAAAGAACCCATTTTAACGCACAGCGAGTCCAAGATTGGGCCAATGATGTGGGTATATGATGGTTATATAACCTACCATATACCCGAACAGCAAACAGTCTGATAGAGCATATGAATGGCCTCTTAAAAGACCAAATGGTTTACACGGCACAGGGCCTGCTGGCGACAGATGGAGTTCAGCACTCTCCAAGGAAACTAGGAAACTCCCTGGTCTGGTGCAGCACTCTGACGATTACCCTCTGTTGGTTATGCAGGTAGGTAGCAATGAGATTGAAGAGAGAAATCCAAAAGCAATGAAAAGGGACTTCAGGGCACTGGGGCGATTGGCTGAAGGATCGGGAGCGCAGGTAGTGTTTTCCTCAACCCCGACAGTGGCAGGGAGGAACACGGAAAGGAACAGGAAACCTCACCAAGTTCACGCGTGGCTCAGCAGCTGGTGCCATGGATGGAATTTT
>VZTL01039632.1:2683-18282 GCA_013400535.1 Scopus umbretta
TTTTTTCTCTCAGTAATAGTTCAGTTTATCATAAAGACCATAAAGCAGATACTCCTGAAAAATAGTTCCTTGTCATGATATTTCTTTTTTCCACCTGAGCTAAGAATATCTACATTTGCTCCTTTTCCTGTGCTCTCTGCAGGTATGACATTTCCATACGACATCACAGAACTCCCACATTGCACCACAGTTCTTGCTTCCCAAGTAGATCTAGCTGTATTATATAGAGATAATCAATCTGCCCCACAGGATAGAATGGGAATGAGTTAGACGAACAGCAAATCCAGAGGGACACCACCACAACAAAACAAAGAACAATATTGAACTGACTCATCACCAACTGTTTCTGGCCAGTTGAACAAATTGAGATATTTTATTTGAGTCCAACAAGCCCAAAACTAAATAATTTGGGCTTGGATTTCCTGATGTGAGCTCAAAAAATATCCACAGAAATATTTTTTTTCTACAGAAAACTTTTCTTTAAAGAAAAATCATTTTATGAAAGAAAGTTCCAAATGAGTTCTGTCACTGACCTGCCTCAAATCTCCTTTGTCTGAAGAATGTATTAGGAATATTGAATATTGAATATTTGGCTTTCTTGTCTTTTGCAATGCTTCCAGTCCAGCTGCTTGCATGCCTATTTATAACAATGGAGGGTAAAGCCCATAATTACTAAAACCAAAACCAGTAGCAACAAAGTTATCACATTTTTGATCAGTCCATCTGTAATAAAAATGCAGATTTAACTGAATGAATATGATAGAACCAACTTCCAGAGGGAGTAGCCCTAGAACTTTTCAAGTCATCTTTTAGCTTGTCTTTTAATGTTGAAAGTTGGTCTGGGTATTTCCACAGACACTGTAGTACTTCAGGTATTTCCAAATACAAGGCGCACTCCAAAACCTCACATCAAGGCTGGAGACAGGACAGAGTCAGAGCTGTCAAGCAAGAAACAACAAGACCCAAAGACACCACAGAACCAGCTAGTGTGACCTCTTACATAACATCAGTGATACTAATGCATGCAGCCACCGTTACAGCGTCAGTAATTACTTCTGCTTGGCTGAAAGCTATATTGTACAACAACATGCAGGCTTGGTATTAATGCTTTGGTCCGCTCTCTTCCTTGCTATTTTAATTTCCATGACAAGAGGACTGTTTATATATCTAATATGAATACATATGGGTTTATCTTCCTGCCACGAGTGTTGTACTGCTTGTTTCTTTTATTTCAGGTATCACTAGTGTCTCTCCAAGAAGGAGTTTATACACTGTAATCAAGTCATCTTTGATCTTCTGTTTAAAGAGCTAGTACTGCATTTTTAACATCTTGCTGCAAAGCACTCTTTCCAGCCCTTGTATAGTTACAGTAGCTCTTCTCCATACTCTTTCCAGCTCTTTAATATCCAAGTAAATATAAGACTTGATTCTGTGGGACTTGTTTAGTCATTCACAACTCTGAAAAGGGATTATAAAAGAGAATCGGTAATGTGTTAAGCCAGCCAGGTAGCAGTGTAAATGACAACATCTGAAGACCCAGGCGTATAGCATTATCACTTGAGAGCAACAGCAAAGTTTCATTTTGCCTCCTTTCTCCTCCAGAGACTGAGGATGTTAAGGTCACATTTCAGACCCATAGTTTTGACATCATGCACCTTGAAGTTTAGTACTTTTGCTCTGACTTTCATCAAATGTCAGAGTCAGCAGGTATGTCTTCTCACAAAGTCAAAGTCAAATTACAGGTTTAAAGAAATTCCTGTGAATTGAAACTGTACTGTTCTGCTCAGCTTTATCCTCAACTGTGTCTGTGTAAATCTTTCTTTCTTGCAATTCTTCCTTCCTCATTACATTTGAGTCTTGAGTCATTGAGCAATTGTTTCAGACTCAGAATCTAAAGTCTTCCTCATCTTTTTTTCACCCTGATTGGTGTCATCTGTAATAAAATGAAGTATATTTCCAAGAACTAAAAAATGAAATCACACTATGAGCTGAAAACAAAAGTTAAAGAGCATGTACAGTTTGTCTGTTCTGCCTAATAGAGTCATTCTCAGGCTGAACCAGGGAAAACAATTGACAAGACTTAAAAAGGACCCTAATAATAGCTGGTAGCAATATATATATGGAACCTTTCACCTTCAGAATGGATTTGGTCCAGATTGAGAGCAATTTAAAAGAAATATTGACTTCTGGATGCTTAGTGACCTGTGTAAAAATGAATTCATAATCCCAGCTGTTTCCTATAGGACATCACTAAAATCGTCAGCACTGTTGCCAGACCAAATGGCCCCTTCATTGAAAGGTGTAAAACATTTTTCACTTCATTTATCAATACAGCACACATAAATAGGTCACAGACTATCCAAAGAAACTGAAATCCTTCCAAGTCCCTGGCAGATTTTGCTACATCCTGCAATCCATCACTTTGTCTATGCACGTATGGACAAGTGGCCTGTGTGTTCATGTGTGGGGTATTGGGTTGGATGGCAAGTGACCAACTTCCTCAGGCTACTCACAGTCTTAGATTATTGGACAGACATAAACTGAGGGTGCTGGGCCTCTCTGGAATGAGTGGACAGGTATGGCATGAAGAAAAAAGTGAGGAGCAGACAAAACATTGACTTTCTTTCCTACAACACAGCTGGACAATGCAGCTAAAGTCATAATTTGTTGTTGGCAAAGGCCAGCAATCAATTACTATTCAGTGGAAGATGGGCTATAAATGGAGGCAAGTGATATATCTCCTGAAGGTAGCTCTTAGAGATGTCAGGGATAGGTCAGAAACAGAAGAAACATCAGCTCTTGCACAGATCTATGTGAAAATTCAGGTTTTACTGAAAGAGCTGTTCAGCTACAAAAAGAATGTTTTGGCATATACGTTTTTCTTAAGCTATTTGCAGATGGTTAAAAATACACAGTGATCCAAAATCCAAAATCCAAGTGCAATGAAAAATGACTAATAGGTCAAATCAACATCTGTATTTTTAATTAGCTAAATAATTTAGAAAAGCTGTTACCAAGAAACATGTTTTAAATGCTATTTGTCTTATTGTTTTCCATCACTAATTGTTCTCTCTTCTCTTTTACTATATCTAACAATTCCCTCTATCCTTTGAGCTCATGAGGGGTTTGTGCTCCTCATCTGAGATTAAAATGAGAAGTGTGAATGGGGGGGGGGGCAGGTGAGCATATATACCACTTGCTTTCCTAGTGCTCTGAACTCCAGAATATCTGAAGAAACAGCATATATCAGTCATATCTACATGAGCCATCGAAGTAGGAAGTGAAATGAGGATTTCTAGGTTTCCAATTAGCTTCTATCACATTTCCAACACAACCATGGGCAGATCACTTTCCTCCATGTGTAAAATGAAGAGGCAGCCACTCAAAAATATGATGCAAGAAGGAATTAAATTATATTGGCAAAACTCTTTGATACCCTTTGTAAACCACAAATTAAGGACACTGCTAACTATATATATCTTACCAACTGGATGTGTACTGTATTACAATCAGTATTGATATCTAGTAATTAACAGACTATTTCAAAGGATCTTCAATTTCAGAGAGTAGTTACTGAGAAAAAGCAAGCAGTCAGGCTGTTGCTTTTAATTTTGCTTTTAACAGTGCGATTTAGCTTTCTCCCTATGCCATTTCTAAAGTAATAGATGAAACTAATTGAGAGTAGAGTAGTAGTAGTCCGTCAGTCTCAGAAGTGACCTTCTTAGTTAGTAACAAGTACTGAGAGACACCAGCCCAGCTGCTCTACAGGCTGATGAGTTCAGTCTATATGACCTGCAGTCCAGAATTTGTCATGATACTAAGCTATAAATGAAGAGGAAACCCAACATTGTATATTATGGTTTAAACAGCAAGATTAGTATCCTGAAATTCCACTGGCACCCTGAAAAAAATGAATATGCCTTAATCATTTTTCATACTGGATAGGGCCTTAACCATGAATGAAGACAATGGGTTGGAACACCTCTTCTAACTTCAGGCATCTTCAGACTGTAGGTAACCTCTCTCTGTCTTTGCTGTTTAAAGCTCCTGTCACCATGTGAAGAAGACTAAAAGACACTTCCAGGCTCCATTCATCTTGACCCAAAATAGCGGTCTGAATTAGCCAGATTAAGAAAATCTAGCCGTCAAGCCTAGATGAAGATAACCACACTGCAGCCATCTAAAGTTACATGAGTTGAATCCTGCAATAAATAGCTGGGAGACTAGGAAATGGACTGTTTCCAGGAAGATTATTCTTGTGCTGTTCTGACATGGAATTGAGTACCTCTAACAGCCTACAAACATCAAACCCACCTCACAATACTAATTCCAGCCTGAGACTTTGACATCTAAGAAAGTCAGTCAAAATAATGAGGCCCCCACTTGCAGCATGCATATGATGAGTAAGTAAATGAAACCATGATAATTAGAAACTCAAATGCAGGCAAAAAGTTGCATATAGACTGTGCATCTCTCCTTTTAATTTTTTTTTCCCCTCAGGCATTAACTTATCTTGGCCAAACCCTCCTTTCTACAAGTTCAGAGATATTTTAATTTTGAACTTCAAATGAAGTGCAAATAAAACACCAAACAAACTTAGGATGTTACACAATTGTCAGTGGGGCCCATTTTAATATTTAATGACCTGGACACCTGTGACTATTGCAAGAAATAAAAAGAATTAATTTTAAAAGAATTATTGACATAATATAACACATGATGGGCTGTTAATAAAAATGCATACTTCTAATTGAATGCTGGCACCTAGCCACCAACTAAGCATAACTTCAAAAGCAACAGCTGGGAAAGCATCTTTTAGATTTTAATTACAGTAGCTCGTAAGACACTTATCTTTTCAACTTTTTTCTTCAGAAAGCACTTCTGTTTCATAGGAGTGAGTTCAAAGGTATTTACAACATGTAGGGTAAGAGAACTAGCTCTGACATAGTCAAACTTCACTTGTAAATTTGGATTCTGGACTGAGACAACTATTCTCAGCTTTGAAGTGTGAGTCCCATTTGAGACTGAAAGAACACAGGCTTCAGGCTTGCTGCTCAGGTTTTTTATTTCTTTTATATCTGTAGACGCAGGATAAGAATTTCTATCATATTTGTTCTTATCTATTATTTGTATATTAGTGTTCTCTTAGGGTTGCCACTGAAATTGAAGCTTCATTGTCCAAGAATTTTACTATTCAAATACATAGTGAGCATACATAATCCCAGATGATTCAGTCATGAAAGGGAGAAGGGACTCTTGAAGAGTTTGGGAAATGGGCATGGAGACAGACCTGAGTCTTACAAAGTGATAAATTCTGTAGCTGGATCCAGAAAGTTGTTATGCTTCTGTTTAGGAATAAAATATGAAAGTCCCATTGAATAGTTACAGATTAAAACTTTAAATGAGTTTAAATGATTTGCTAGATTGTCTACAGTGCTTGGCATTTTTCAGAAAAAAGTCCAGAGGGGGTTATGACTTATTTTGTCTTCACTTCTTCAAGATGTGAAGTCTAAAGTCTATGCAGCTACTTCCTCCACTATTAAAGAGAGAGAGATGGAGAGAGAGACACAGAGAAACAGCCACTGAATTAGTCTTCCCACACTAACAGAGGTTTCTACAGCCTGTTTCTGTTCATTGACTCAATAAATCCAGATCATTTCCTTAGATTAAGCACCAACATTTTAGTCAGCTAAAATTAAACTAATTGAATCCTACCTCCAATGTCTTTGGGTCTGTGGAACAACTCTCTCCCATCAAAGCTAGGAAATTAACTGTCTGTCTGTGATTCGAGACAAGAAACTCATCCCCAAGACCATCCATCTTTCTCCCTAATATTCAAAGACAACTGCTAGCTAAACTGTTTTTGACAAATAGAAACTATACAAACCAAGATAAACTTTATTATTTCCTTTATATATTTAGTAGAAACAATCTGTGACCATAGGGACCTTAAAAAGAGCAAAGGCATCTCATTTAAAATCACACTGAAATAAAGCCATGAGCTATAACAAATTTAGCAGATAACCACCAGAAAAAGACTATTGGGGTGAGTTAATAAGTACATTTGACATAAACAGAAGGACCTCTAAAGAAGACTTTCTAGAATGTTGTGGACCCAATGAGGTCTTGTAATACAAGCAATGAGGGAAAAAAAAAATCTAACTTTTTTCTTAAAGATAGATTAATTTATAAAATGAAATATATGAACTGGCAAGTGTCATGGAAGGGGACTGAACCTGAAGAGCTCTGGAGGTCTTTCCCGTCCCTCAGAAATAACATACATAGGAACATTGCAAGTTATTATACTTGCTGGAGGATCTTTTGGACTTGAATTCTACCATCTATTAATTAAAAGCTATCTCTAAAACAGTTAATGTAAAAGACAGACCTGTCTACCTTGTCTGCAAAATCAAAATTTCCTTCAGCCTTTTTGTAGCTTTTCAAGACAGTATTCATACACAGATAACAGTATGTCTTGTAAGAAGATAAATAGGATGCAGGAAGACTTGGGGTCCTCTGTCCACTCTGCAGACATAATTCAGTCCAGATATGGTCAAGAGACTAAGAAAAATGTCACTGCATTTTGTGCTAAGGTGTCTTGTCCTTCCAAAATGTACAGGGCCTCCAGGAGAAAAGATGAGATAGAGGAACTGTGCCTCTCTCTTCTCAGACATGCATGAATCTGCCAAAGAAGCTATCCTGGTTTCAGCTTAGTTCANAGAGGCTTGAGCAACAAGTTTATGAAGGAACACTTTTTTGCACTCAATTCCAGTCCCTGAGGAAGTGGCAGAAACATTGTTGCCTGAATCCTGTTCTCCTCCATTGAAAATGTGCTTGTTTAAATGATAGCTACATAGCAGACCAGAGTAGTGTATAAGAAAATAACATAAAAAAATTAAAAAGAAAATAACAATAAAATAAAATAAAATAAAATAAAAGGCATACATGAGAATAAGCATACCCAACTATGAAAATATCAAAACTCCAGTCAGCACTACTGTAATCTAGACACTGCATGAAGGGTTCATCACAAATTTTGGGATGCCGTAATCCTGGTTTTAAAGTCCTACCTGACTAATTTTTGCATATGTAGCTACAACATCTTTCACAGAAAGTCCAAGATATTTCTGCAAACCTTGCACTCTGCATTTATACCAAAGGACACGAAAAAGAAAAGTTAACAAAGAACCTGTGATCCAGTGCAAACAGGATGACTGGAATTTATTAATCATAAATGAAGGTGATGAGTAGTTCAGCAAGCATATCAATGAACAGTAACCTTGCTGAAAGGTCAGCACCTTTCAATAGTAAACTGTCTCTGATCATTTCAATGTAACTTTCTAGGTTTAGGTTCAGAAAGCATCCCAAATGCAACTACTCAAGCTGAAGGATGTTGTATATAATTTTCATTTTGTCTTGTCCCTTGCTTAATAGCTCTTGGTTTAGAAGTGCAAATAACTTGGTACTTAGGTTTTTCGGGGATTCAACAGAAATATTTTGATACAGGTAGCAGCTGCAAAAGTAATAAGATTCCTTTTCCAAGAGCCTGACCTTCTTTTTCATTGTAATTACAGTCTCTAGGCCAATCCTGAGGTAAAGGATTGGGATCACAACATTTATTCTTTGTGTTATGGATGCCAGTGTACTCCAGCCTGTGCTGAGTTTACTGTAGAATAGGGATCCAGTTTTAAAGATTTCTATTCCACTTTGAGATAAAAATTTCCTCAATTTGTTAACATCTCCATCTTTGATATGTGGGCTCAGTCCTTCTGAAGGCAACCTTTTCTGTACTATGCAAATTTTGCTTTTTAAATTAAAATAAACAATTATTTTTGTCTACATGTCTTCTTTTGTCACAAATATTTGAGGGAAGGGGGAGAGATTTCTAATGGCACACATCCATTTAGATGTCAAAGAGAGTTTTATATGTCCACTAAATTAAAACATCATTTGCTGTCAAGCCCTAAAGAATTTGGCATTTCTTCTGATTTCTACTTATGACAGCTCTCAGAGGACATGCTGTGAAGTACTTTTGCCTGCTTTAGGACCAATTGCATGTGACAAATGCATTAGTTTTTAATACCAGAAATGGACACATAATTTGATGAAGTATGTCTTTATACCATCAGCTATGTCTGCCACCAGCTTTTTACAAAGGCACTCTAAACAAGATCACACCCTTGGTAGTTCAATCTCTTTTTCCCTTGTAACCAGACCAAAGCTAGATTGAAATCAACAGAAAGGCTTCAAATAGGGTTTGGATCAAGACTGTAAAACTAAAAATTTCTAGAGCTCTGTCTGTCATCTCCTTTTCATGGGAAAGAACAACATTCCCTTGTGCACATGGGCTGTGTTCATAGTTCCTGTTCTGCACAGCTAAGGACTTGCACAGCTTTTTCAGGCTGATGTGGGCAGTCTGATAGGACTACATCACCCCCATGGAAACGGGTACCCTGCTAGCCTGTCCCCTGTCAAATTCACCTGCAATGTCTCTCTGCACGTTACTGGGCTCCCTTCCAAACTCATCGTGTCTCTGCCATTATTACCACGAACTCTCAGTGTGATTCCTCTGAGCTCATTTCTGTTATTCCAAAGATCATGGTATAGCTACAGCATGTGTGAGAAAACAACATTTCTCTTTATTCAGAGATTTGACCACCTCAGTAAAGGTACAGCCACTTCAGATACCTGCCATTTTTTTTTTTTTTCCCTTATAGCACATGATGGTAATATATAGTCTGTTTATACCCCTACTAAGTATATAAAAATGTCTTAAAGTATGTTAATTATTAACACAACTGTTTGTCTCACTGAACAGCTGAAAAACAGCTCGTTAAATCTTTGTTTTCTTGTCTTTTGATTTTACACTTTTCAGTAGCCAGCTGTACACCTTCTGAATCACTGGTGTCATGTGCCCAACAATATAATTTCTTTACCGTTCCAATTAAACAATTAATTAATGCCTATGGTACAAAAAAAAATAAGAAAGTAAGAAGGAAGAGAATGTGAGCAATAAGCAGTGGGGTTTTTTTTTATTTCTACTCTGGTTTGTGAAACCTTCTGGGGTAGCTGCTAGTCTTATCATTATATTTTCATAGCTTCCATTTTGCTGATATGTTTTTATCTAAGCCAGACAAACACCAAAAGAATCCAATACTGCAGATTACATTATTTGATGAATGTTTCTGTTATTTGCTAAATAATTTATTGAACAAAGGTGCAGAAGCTAGCCAAATGTAGCAAAATACTACACACCACAAATTATTTGATTAAAAAATGGAAAAATTTGTTGAAAAGTATATATGAAAAATATTATTTGGCTTAGGTTGTTTCATACCTGACATATATGACAGTTTAAAGAGTGAAAGAAGTTTCAGATTATTTGGGCCTAAAAGCAGATCCCAGTTGCAGGGACCTAATAGTGCAGAAGCATTAAGAACTGGTGCTTCAGTTTGGTAAATCACCACTCATTTACAATTGTAGCTGTCTGACTAACAACATTAATGTTCTGTTGGACGGTACTTAAATTCCATTAACATACATATCTTTTTCATTATTCTAGTAGAAACAGTAACAACAGTTTTTCTTCACTGAAAAATTAAAGGACATACCTAACTACAGTAGCAATTTCATCAATATTCCTCATGAATAGTTCTAAAATTTTAGGAGACTCTAAAATATTATTTTATCTCCTGACTTATTACAACAGCAGGGGAAATCAAATCACCTGTGAATGTCTTATTAGAGCAATCTCTCTTTGACACTTCTCTTACATCTCACTTTTACATCATTAGTGCATTTTAAAAAATTAAAATAGAGAGTTACAGGTAAAAATATTTTAAGAAATAATCATATTAGTACTTTCTAGAAAAAGGAATTACATGTGAAATAAAACAAACAAAAAAAGGAGATAACTCTGGGACTGTAATGTGAACTACATCTCTCTTTTGCTTAAAACATAGAGAGTTGTCCCTCCTGTAGCCTGCTGGCAAGTTGCAGTCTCTACAACTTTAGTCACAATTTCTTTTCTTTCAATTCCTTTTTCAGACTGGTTATTTTTAAGAATTGCCAACTTGAGCCTTATTTCCCTGTATAGTATGAAGGTCTGTGGTGAAAGGCAGTAAAGCTGCAGAAAGAGCCTTGTTGTGTGCTTTTTTTTCCCCAAAGAACAACTTCAAAATCAAGTAAAATACCTACCTTTATTTTTCCTCCTGCCAGCTGAAGTAATGCAGTTTGCTGGAGAAACTGCATGCCACTGCAATGCTTACCACGTTATTCAGATACGTCGTCCAAAGTATAACTGGTATGTGATCTTCAGGGAGCTTGCCTTATGGACTATGAATCAGCATGTCTGTTTATTTCCATTGCTTATATTATTCCCCTCTTCCCTCCACTTCCACTGTTAGGGGTAACAGGCAGGCCTTTCTTCTTAGTTGTGATTTCTTAGTCACATGGATGTATGTCCATGTTCTGCACCTTTCAAGGACTACAGTCATTGAGCATTGCTGTTGACCAGGATTGCTACATGGAGGTCCAACTCAACAGACAGAGCTTTGTGCAAGAGTGTATCTGTGAGAGGCAAAAAAAGTATAATGCAGGGGATTTGTGAGGTCCCTGGATTCACTAAATCCCCAGAAGCTCTTCATGACCTTCTAAAAGAAATTTTACAGGCTAAGTTATCTCCTAAGGTCATTTATAATAAAGGTTTAATACCTGATTAGTAGAACTATCTTGAACTGGCAGGAGCATGGACTTGGCCATCTAATATGTCATATCTATCTGCTATGATCCCAAAATTCTCTTTCATTTTGCCTTAAACAGTAGTTAAAAGCTTTTTCACCATGAAGAACAGAACAGTCTGGTAAAGGGGACACCACTCTGGCTCTTTTTCTCAGATGATCACAGAATGGCTGATGGAAATTCTGAAGGAATACTGGAAAAGTGTTACAAGTTGTTTTAATTTGATTTTTTAAGTCACAAATTAGAAGCTATTGGAAAACAATGACACATGGTCAGCCAGCCCTAACTAGAGTTCCAGTGATGAATAGGTTTGCAAAGCAAAAGCTTATACCTATGCCATATTAATTGCTAAAACTGAGGTACGTAACTCATTTACATGCCAGCATATTATATTTACTTGTATTATTGGTTCATAGAAAAGGAAGTGCATTTAAAAAAAAAAAAAAAAAAGAAAATCTTGCAAAGCAAAAGAAAAACTTGCAGGAATATTTCTAGAAGCTGGCTACAGTTCCCAGTAATCAATAGAATCCCATGCTAAAACTGCTTACTCATTAGAGGCAGAGATTTGCATGATTTTTAGGGTCAGGGATTACCTTTATTATTAAAAAAGAATTCAATTGATTATTAGAACTCATTGGGGTACATTATTTAATGATGATTTTATGACATCAACATATTTATCTGGAGCATATCAATGTAATTAAAAATGTATGTTGTATATTACTGAAATACTTTGTTTCAAATATATCCTTTTATCATTTTGTATCATACTAGAGAAGTGAAAAACTAATTTTTTGAGAAAGTTGACATATTTCCTTTGACAGAAAGTTAAAATATAAATATTGCATCCTGATGTGAAATCAAATCAATCTTTGAAATATCAGAATTTTCTCAGGGAATAGAAATTCAGTCACTTCTAATTACACTGTTACATCAAAAAGAATAACGGTCTATTTGACAATGATTGTGTTGCCTTTTTTGTGATTGTGATTATCGTAGGATCAAAGTGCTACCTGAAAATCAGATTAAAGCACGCCTTTAGGTAATGTGTAAAACAACAATAACATTTTCCCCTTTTTGTCGATGAAGAAGCAGTGTTGTTCTTTCCTTTTTAATATGAATACATTGGGGTTTTTTTATCTTTTCTCTAAGAAAAAAAAAACAAACAAACAAACAAACAAAAAAGTCTAAAAAACAGTAAATCTCACTGTATTTTTCCGTGGATCCATACATTCATTTCTTACTGTGCAGTCCTAGAACTTTTAAAATCTCTTTCTATAGCAAATTCTCTTCAATATGAGAAGTCTCAGTCACCATCTCTTGGTGGGCAGTTCAACACTTTTAACCACCACAAGCAAGGCAGATTCATATTGATTTGATGCAGAAAACAAAATAACCTTGTTAATCACAAAAGTATATTTCTCCCTAGTGTTTTGCACTAGGCAACTCAGTTCTTCTCAGCCATCAAACACAACTCCTGTGCTAAAGAATGCATCGTCTATATTTCAGTCAAATTCTGCTGACACAGTTTTTTCAAAGGCACAAAAGATATGATTTCTGCAATGTCATAGCTTTATAAGGACCAAAGCATGGGTCTTCCATAGAATTTCTAGTCTCATTTTCTGATGTTTTGTGGCAGTTTATATGGGATGTTTTCCTGATCAATCTCATTGCTCAGGAACAAGCACCCTGGGGGCTTTTTTGAGTGTGGGTTGTGTTTTTTTTTTATTTTGGTTTGTTTTGTAGTTTGGCTTGTTGTTGTTTTTCTCTCATGTTTTGCTCTCCTTTTAGCATTTCTTATACATTTTGAGTCTCCCAATGTCTTGACATATTTCTCTCAGTGGAATTATTCACCATTGGTACAGGGTTAATATGGAAAGGAGAAAAAGGAGTGCCTTTACTTTTTTATTGACATACTGCTGGATAGCATATATATATATAGAATATATATATAGCTGATACATATCAGCTGGATAGCTGATGATCATTAACATTGGACTAAAAGTTCTTCTGTCTTTCATCTGGCTTAGGGCTCATTGACTAGCTCTTGCTGCTATAGTTATGCCCCATCTGTCATATCTACTCCTCTGCCACAGTTCTGGATCTGGTAAAACAAAAGGTTTGCCTATGCTTCAGCTACAGCAATGCAGAGTATTATATTAAACCACAGATAAAGATGAATTCATGCTTACACTCTGGATGGTGAAGTGGAATGTCTGAGTTGTAAGTAAATATCACCTATTTCTGCTACTCCTGTGATGGAGGCATAAATTGTAACAAAACTGTGACAAACAGCTGCCTAGTATATTAAACCACTGCAAACATTTATTCAAAGACAATGGATCAGAAACCTTCAGTAAAATTAGCTGGACACTTCTGCTGCTGCTGCTGACTTAGCTAAGGTAATCTGAATTATAACACTATTTCCAGCCATGGTCATTAATATGTTAGAGATAATATTATTATTTTTTTTTTAAAAAAAGCAGCAATCTTCAAAGCTCTCTTGCTGACTTCCCCTCAAAGCTAGTATCTATGAATATTGCTTAGAATTTCACAAAAACCAATTACATGATGTAATCCATTTATTGCTATTCAAATGCATCCATTTTGTTTTACAAATTTTAGAACCCTCATTAGAGATTTTAGGATCATTAGAAGTAAGCTAAACTCTTTTCTGATTCCTTTCTGGCAAAATGCTCAGTGATTCTTTCTAGACCTCTGCTATTCTGAGTCCCCAGATTAGAAACACATTATTCCGATAACTTCAGTGTGATTCAATTGTTGTGAATAGGTCTGCATTTTTACATCTGAAGCAAAAGCAATCTTTCCTCAACTAGCACTTTATGAAAATCAACTAATACAGAAGAAAAGCTTATTTCTATACCTGGGGAATTTGAGGAACCTCAAGCATTGTCCCCACACCTACCCCCAAACAAGAGTCTTTTAGCCTTTTTAAAATAAAAAATAGTTTCATGCTTGGCTCATTACTGTGAAACCACTGCAGATTAAACCTCTCTATCAATTACAAGCAGCTGAACATCCTTTAGCATCAAACAGAATGACAAAAAGCTACACTATAATGAGTAATGGCTAAGGCCAATTGCTATTTAATTATGTAGATGACTTAACATCCTTTCATTGATGTTATCTGTATGTTTCAGGATGAAAGTTATCATGCATTGCTTTGCTACAGCTCTTACAGTATGATAGGAGAAGCAAAGAGGAAGTCTTTACCAAACAGAAATGGCTATAACTAGCAAAATATATCAGCCCAGCAATACAAGTCACACTTCACCATCCACCTACAACAGATAGAAGCTTCAACATATTGTGGAAAAAAGAAATTCATGCATGACAGCTTACAGTGGGGAGGAAGCTTGAAAAAGAGAGCGACAACTGCAGCAGTAAGAGCCTATGTCATGAGCAGTTCCCATGAAGATGTCTGGTCCCTGAATTTTGTAAGTGGGAGATAACAAGGACAGGGAAGTTAGTCATAGCGTGAGAGATATTTTAGATGGGAAGGACCTGTTAGGTCATCTGTCCGTCCCCCTGCCTAGGCAGGATTATACTTTGCAGTATCTTCTCAAAAAGATTGCACAGAACAATTTCACATGAGCAGAGGAATGGAGTAAAGGACATAATAGATCTTTTCCATCTCTAACTTCTGCAAGTCAAGAGGTCCATTCCGTAGCTGGTGTGAGGTGGCTGTGGGCACAAATACTGCAAGTGCTGTACGAACAGAAATTTGGAGGAAAATTCTACTCTCAAATTAAATCATGCAAGTGCATGCAAAATGCAATGTATAATGTTAGTGAGCACAGAAATTACCCCATAAAGGACATTGTCAATTCAGTCATTATCAGCAGCCTCATTTCTGTGGGCATGGTGCTGCATTTTTGACAACTAGTATATGTGCCTTACGTCATTCAGACAGATAGATCTATACTTATTTAAAAGGGTATATGAACTAAATCCTTTCCATGAATATTATTGATAGAATCTTGCACTCATAATTATTTAAGCTTTCAGTTTGAGACTGTAAAAACAGGTTATATTATAGAAAATGTTTGCTTGAATATTTACAGTATGGTGGTGACAAGGTTTGTTTACCAACTATTATTTTTCTTGAATGAAATGGAAATAGCAGCACTGGAGATTATATGAGGTCAATGCTAAAGGAAGGAGTGTAAGACATGGTTTTTATACACATCCTAAGTGAAAATTTCAGAGTATAGTGAAAGAAATAAATAATGGTTCCTTGAGATCCTTATAAGAAACATAAAGGAAGAAATAATAGTCTTGAAAATGTAATTGAAAGACAACAATTAAAAGTCTTCTTCCAGGAAATCCTTGCATGTGTTTAAAGCTAAGAATGAAGGGAATCCTGCTGACTAAACCTAGGCATAAATATATTCTTTTTCAGATTTTGAACATTTCATTTTCAGAATTTGAACATAAAATATTAAGCAATTAAAGAAACAAACAAAAAAAACCCAAAACCACCCCAGACAAGCTGTTGGCTGGACAGATCTTAAAATGAATCAGTTTGCCAAGGCAAGGTTTTGCAGAAATGAGAAATTTAAATCTGTCTCCATTTTGCATTCTCCCTCAACATTAGGTAATTTCTGTGGTTATGATGATATAACTGGACATAAAGGAGGACTAGCAGAGTTTCAAAACACGTACATGCATATTTTCCTATAGAGATCAGTATTAGCAGAAGGCTGAATCTGAATTGAAATAGAAAATGTCGGAACAACAAATACAGTGTTTTCTATTTAGCTGCCAATAGCATGAAGGAAAACAGTTGGCAATTATGACCTCCTAATATTAATGTCTGTAGATAACATGTTATGATT
>VZTL01039634.1:0-13428 GCA_013400535.1 Scopus umbretta
TGTTCCATTTTCAAAGATTCCCTGTGATTGCCAGGGCAACAAAACATACCAAGGTTAGATCACTTTATTTGCAGGGTTTTCTTACAGTGGAGAAGTGCATCCTGGTGGCCTGGCACACTGTTGCCATCCCTTGCTGTTTGAACAGTAAGAGGACTCAGTCCCTAACAGACTTCCAAAGATTTGCCAAAGTCCAAAATCACATGCAGGTAAGTCCTACTTCCATGGATCCTTGTTATCATGGACTCCTTGGCCAGTTACTTCCTCCTGTGGCACACACATCTTGGTGAAGTGGCTCATGAGTCATGGAAGTGGGAGAGCAACCAATGCCCAAATGCTCAATAGCTGTATTTTCCAAAACAGGAATGCCACAATCTTGCCCCCTGCAATGCAAGTAGCAGTTACCGCTCCTGGAGAAGCTGAGGACAAGCAGCCACAAAAAACCAGCTCCCCCACCTGCAGTCCCCCAGCAGAAAAGCTCCTCAAAGGAAAGGAAAGATCATCACAGCTGAACAGCAGCAGCATCCTGTTCCCCTCTTCAGGCGACAATCCCTTTGCCCTAAGAAAACAGGCATCGGTTAAATAAACCCACACCTTTCCTGTACAGTTTTGGCTTTTTTTGGTGTCCCCCTTGCATATGACCAAAGAGTCCAACACAGATGGTATTTTAACCAGAAGCTTGATGTGAGCTATTCTGGGGTAGGAAGATTTCAGTATTTCAGATTTTTCTATTGTTCAAAGGAAAAAAGTGGTTAAAAGCTGATTAGCTAGTTATTTCTCCTGCGAGACCTGACCCACAGGGACAAGCATTCCTAATATCTACTTGAGATTCTGAAGTAATTTCTAGCCTCACTAAAAATTGGACACATTTCTGTGGAATTTACCTATAGGTTTTTTTGAGACTTTTTGAGAAAATCCATGGAAGTATAGCTGATTTCTCCCAATACACACAGAAATCTATGTTAAATTGGCTAACAAAGTTGCTTGGATTGGAAGACAAATTAATCCACCCAGTCATTTATAAAATGCCCAAGAGAAACAGAAAAATAAAGGCTTTTCTACATTTCACTTCGGTGAAGGGAGAATGAAACATTCTTGTCTCCAGAGATCTTCCAGTCCCCGCTCCCATCCTTTGAGTTTTATCTTCCCTCCCCAGATTCAGATTTTGAGGAGTAAAATTGACTGGTTTTACAAGAAGAGGTGATAATGGCAAGAAAGGATACTGTCAATCAAGGACCAAGTCCCTGGGCACATGAACAACCAGGACAAAATGCTCAGAACAACCAGACAGGCTGTCCAGAGGCTGCTGGGGAGGAGTGCCCTGCATGAGGTTCTCCCGCAGCATTGATGCTTCCAGCAGAGCAGGCATCTGAAGTTCTGATAATCGATGGCAATCTAATCAATACAACAATGGGAGGTCTATGCTGTTGTTCATCTCAGGCAAAAATAGAAGCTTAAAAGCAGATGTTTCTCTCCAGTGACTTGGACCTCTTGCTCACACAAAAGTATCCGCATTTAGCAAAATTAATCCCACCCTTTCTTAAGGCTGCTTGCATTTCCTGAGTTGCTCAGGAGGGAACACTCTTTCCTTTCTCTTGCACTGCAGCTGCCCAAGAGGAGGTTGGGGGCTCAAACTTTGTTTTGCAAGAATAGTCCCCCTGATGATGGGGCAGTGCTTGCTGGGATGAAAGGAGGAAGAAGCTGTGTGTGTTCAAGTTGAGAGGTTCTAGTAGAGCCCAGTAGAGACACAGAGGCCTAAGAAATTCACCTCAGGGGAAACACTAGGCTGTATTTTGTCTGCAAAAAATACCCTAGCTGTACATCACGGAGGTGCCCAACAATAGAATCTGACCAGCAAAGTTCATCCACATCTGTTGTCTTTTAAGAAAGGGGTAAAAGTATATTTGATGTGGCATTCAGCTATTTGCACTTTGGAAATCCAGCTCCCAGGGAGTTATTCTCTCATTCTGTTTTATTAGTTTTCACTGTCTCCCAAGACCGGTGCAGTTCAGCACCATGGTAACTCAGGAATGTGCTTAGTTGACTTACATATTGATGTGTACAAGGAAAGCACAGCGCTAACACACTGTTTGAGCATCTCTAAGATATATTTAAAGCATCTAAGATGTGTGGCAGAGTAGTATTTATAGAGGACACAGAATAGTGCTGCCTTGCCTTAAGGTCATGGTGATTGTTTCTTGGGAAATTCTACCAGGACACTCCTGGCTTTGCAACAACTGAAGTCATGATAAACTTTTGTCCACACTGTTGAGCAACATTCATTCTCCCTGTCCTCCAGAGATTACAGTAAAAAAATACAAGGTGATTAAAAAGAGGAAGAAAACAGAGGGGAAATGACTTGCCCTACAGTAATTAGCTGTGTCTAGACTTACTAGCTGGATGCTACTGACATAGCCCAGGATTTGAGCCTGGGCTCAAATGAGGACTACAGTCCTCATTCTTTGCTTGCCCACAGCACACCATGACTCTGCTCAGTCTGCCAGGCCTGGGCTTTTTTATAAATGGCAACAGTGTGTGACAGATTGGCGCATATCCATGTTTTGCCCTCACATGTATTCCCAGACTTAGAAGCATTTCAGGTGATAGGAAACACATAAAAGTCATAACAGCTCTCACTCAAACCTGAAGTCAGATCCCTCATTCCTATGCTTTCATCCAGGTGCCCAGTCACCAGCTGGCTAGCTCCGTACATGACATAGACCGTTCAGTCACTTTGAATCTCTATGTGTTTCTTTTTATGATATATGGTGGGGTCCAGACAGCAAAATACACAAGCTGCAGTTCCAGAAGTGTTGTAGGGATTCATTAGTTAATGCCACAAGGACCTGGCGTGGAACATCTAAAACCTTAGCAGCATTCTGCTACTTCTCACTGTTGTTAGCTTTGAATATCCTCAGAATTACTTTTTTAAATACTGTAGGGAAGATGACAGGAAAAGTAGAAAAGACTACCATAGAAAAAATGGTTTTCCCACATGCTTTGAGGGAGCAAATAAAGCTGCATATTACCCCTTAAATATTTGTACTGAGCATGCAAATTTTCAAAGAGTAGGGGAGGGATCAACTTCTGCTATTTCAGCTGCAGTGAATGACCTGCCCGGTGTTAGGAGAAGATGAGATGCTTGTCCAAACACAAAGGCAAGAAGCTAAAAGCCTGTAACAACATGTTCTGAGACCCTCTGGCCTCGTTAATTTTTCAAACAACTGTTCTACTTTGAAAAGCCCACCTTTGAAAATTTCTAATGAGTAGTCAATGATGTCAAAACACAGTACCTGTTGTGCCAGTGAGCTTTTCACCTACTGCCTTTTGGATTTTAATGACTTTCTGATGTGTATCAATGCAAAGCGACTCATACCACAACCAACCAGTTTTAACTGTTGCCTTTTAACTTACAATTACAGAAACACATCTCTCCAAGGCAGCTGGCAAAACAGATGAGGTGAAGTACCTAATGTCAAAACTGAGAGAACAAACACCGAAGAGCTTCTCGGGCCTATGAAGCCATTTCAATTTAATATACCAACATCTGCCTTTGAGCACAAAACCTCTTCCAATGGCGCTAAAGGGTCAGCAATGTGTCAGGGGTAGAAAAAAAGACCATTGCGGCTGGCTATGCTACAGAACATGTCGGAGTAAATGCTGGATCCCGACTCTCTCTGCTAGCAGAGGTCAGGCTAGCACAGGCATCAGTCACTGGCTTCATATCTGGAGGTGAAGATCTTCACTTGGTAATTTCAGAGAGTTCCCAGCTAGTCTATGTCTTCCTCCTGCTCTGGCAGTCTTTCTACCTGAAAGACACAGCTGTACAACATCAGGGTTACCTCAGGTGAGTTCTGGTTGGTGGTATGCAACTTTCTAGCTGGTATATGTTCATCTGTAAGCCTATCAACTAATTTCTGAAGTTGAAGCAAAGCCAAATGCAGAAAAAGTGAAAATGATTGTCTTCTATCCATGTTTTAAAGTCTGTATGGACCACTAAGACGAAGCTCCTTGTTGTTATGGCTATTCTGTTGTTATTATATTTTTCATTTTGAAGCACCAAAAGATAAGAAAAGAACTAGAAGTTCAAAATTAGTTTGATTAAAAGAAGGGAAATTCACCCAAGTACATATGATATATAATTATACAGCATGTATAAATATACCTACTACTACAGAAAATAAATTTACATGGTCAGAATCCAGATCCAGCCTATGTAGATAGAACTGATGAAAGAAAAGGTACTTCTGAAGACATCTGTTGTCTGCCACTAAGTAGGGAACTAATTTCCAATTAGATAGATCTTACATAAAATGTTTGGCATTATTTGAAACATCCTGCATTCTGCATCTTGTTTTAGCTACCTGACTCATCAATATTTTGCTTTCATAGTGAGGGAGAGACACACTATGCTAAGGCAGAAATAAACAGTCATCTGATCTGTAAGTAAATAATGATACAGTAACGGTAGTGACCCATTATTTAAGGTTCCAGAACAATTTTTGCTTTAAAGTTCATTATTTTAGAATGTTTCTGCACATTTTTCTCTACACTGCTCCATGGTTAGCTCCCAATCAGAGGAAAATATCTGGAACTCGTAGGTTTTAGGAGGAGCTGTTTTTTCAGAACACAAAATAAGCAATTTGTAACCTTTCATACTGAAGGTTTTGCTCATTCATAGTACAAAATAGACAAAATTGAACATAATTTTTCTCACCGGCCATGCTGACAATGAAGACATGGAATATTTTTTTTGCCAAGAGCTCTGGGGAGGATTTGTTACCAAAGTGATCTCCACACTTGGTATAAACCTATGAGAAGTTTAGGGAAAAGGTACACGTACATCACCTGTCCTATTTCTAATTCTATCATGCTCTGATGGCTGAAGATACATTATGTATGTCTGGGGACTTATATTAATCAAATTTACATAAAAGTCCCCTGTTTCTGCCCTTGTATCTCTCTAATGGAAAGTGAAGTCCTCAGCTTCCAAAGATCATCCTGAAATCCACCTCCAGCCTATCTCCTTTTATGAATATTCTTGGCAGATGCTGGAAATGAATACACTCAAGTAGTCGTTTAAATTCTGCTGCTTTCTCAGGAAGGGAATTTGTTATAAACTATATTGGGTAGCCTCTACTAATTCATTCATTGTCCTTCAAATGCCAGCTATAGCCTGATCCCGTATGTGTGTTCATGTGAAAAACTTTCCCTTTAAGCATTGCGACTCCAAGACTCAGCAGTGAAAATACTTGAATTGTTGATTTTATTTTCTAAAAAAAATTATGTTGAAAATAGCACATTCCCGTGCAATGTTTCCACCTTGATTAAATTATACACTTTCCACTGGGAAAAATCCATTAGGATATTAGACATTTTCCACGCTCTATTTATGGAAGCATCAGTCCATCTTCCTGAGGTTTTTCCACAGTTCAGATGAGTGCAGTTTGCACTTTGCACCAATCAGCTGTTTACTGCCTTAAAAAAAAAAAATTGGGCTTTTATATAATGAGTCACAGGCATGGGAGATTCAAAGGCGAGCTCCTGGGTCCCAAGTAAGGTAGCACCTAAATTATGCTTAACTTAATTGTTAAAGTACATTTAAATGCTTCTCTGGGTTAGAGTTATCAGTTTAGACCACAACTTAACATTCAATGGACAGCAAGCTTCAGTGCAAATACCATCATGCAAAAAGTAAATGCACATACTTTGGAGTGACATTTTCATGGGACAGCTAGTTAGGAACTTCAGCTGATGGATGGTGAGCGCGAATGGACACAGGGGTAAAACTAAGGATGTTGTGGACTTTGCACTGCCTGCTGCCTGGATTTTTAGTACTTTTCACCTTTATTAAACAGCTTCATTGTTTTGAAGAACAAGAAATTATTGTAATTAAATCTGCTTTACAGTTACCTTGTTTGGGAAGTTCTTCATGGATCACAGTTTTTTCTGAAATTACACTGTGCTATTATTATTACTTGTGAGGTGAAATCATGCTTGGTGAATAAACCAAGTATATGTGCAAAGAGACAACCTTCACTGAGCAAATTATTTGTGATTACATTTGGACATATCTGTTAATTTGGCCTTCTGCTGGCACTGAACCACAATTTCACCACCTCAGTAACACAATGGAGAGCAAACAAGAACACAGTCCCTGGGTTTTAGTGCAGACTGTCCAGAGTAGCATTTAACTACAAGGCCACAGCATCAGATCATGGTCCTGGCAAAGACTGGAAGGTCTTATACTTTGAAATTAATGATTGCCAATGCTGAGATTGTCTTTATGATGACTTTTTCAGAGTTTGTTTCTCCTGTTTCAAGTGGAATATTAAGGAGATACTATTTCTACCAGTATTGGCTCAAAATATTATGAACATTGCCTTCAACTTTCTACCTCTATATTTTATCCCGTACCCATTCCACCTACCTTGAGATACCTAACTGAGGCATCTCCTTCAAAAACCTCACCACCCAAGTTATATCATCTGCCATTCCAAACTTCTTGTAGTCACCGGCTCTTGTCACTGGTCCCAGAGATGTGTTTTTCAGCCTGCAACCTGCAGACCCAGAGGCAGCTATGAAATAGTTCTTGATGAGGTTTTGAAAGGTAACCAAGAAAAACAATCCCGTAGTCTGCGGGATGAAATTCACTGTAGAAGGGCTCCAACTTACACTGGCAATTTGAAAGGAAATGTAAATCAAAAAAGGCCAAGGAAGACTTTGTTCACTCTTAGCCACTTCAGTGACTAAACCAAAGCACGTGGTCCTGGCATTGCTGTGTAATTAGCCAATTCTGGACACTCTGAGGAGCAAAAGACTTCAGTAGTCCTTAGGCATCTTTGTAAAGCTGTCCACGGTTTTTAAGCAGATCATGAAATATCTTCAAAGCAAACAACTTCTTAATTGCATTCGATTTTTCAGAAACATCCATGTGGTTATCATCTCATAAGCACAGTATAACAGGTAGTAAAAATCATGAAAACTTACATTTTGCCTCTGCCGAATTCCTAAAATTACCTAATTGCAAAGCTAGTTACAAAATGAAGAGGGAGAAAGCTAAGGACAACTACAATAAACTCTAAAGTCAACATTGACAGAAACGAGGTGGCCAGTGTCAGATTAGATAAATTAACTTCTGATTGCATACTACAATGTTGCTTCAGTAAAAATATAAACAAATTTAAGCCTGAGGTTATGAAATTGACCTTAATTTGTCTTCATAATGACATCTAAAAGTTTCAGAAAATGTTGGCAGAAAAAGAAACTAAAGACAACACTGTAAAGCAGTTCTATTTTTTGTACAACATAACCAAAACTGAAATAAGCCTTAGGTTGAAAATCAGAAATATGATCTGGCTTCTAACTAATTGGGTAAAAATAGGTAATTATGTAAAAATTAATTCATGTTACCTTGCACTTGAAAGAAAAAAAATATATAACTAAGTGGAGAAACACACTTTACCTGCTGTGCTCAGCTGAATTCACATTGCTATATGTTCAAAGGTACTTATGTTTTTTACGTGAACCAGGTCATTAAAGGGAAATCTTTTACTTAGAAGTAAAAGATAACCAAGGATCCAGTGCAGTCACTGGCCTTCCGGTCATTCATACCAGTTAACTCTTAGGTCATTGCCTTGCAAGCTCTGTTTTAGACTGTTTCAATCAGAGATTTCCAACACAGATCTGCTACTAATGGGCTAGCTCTAAGCACTGTAAATTCAGGTTATACCACATAACTCAGCTGCAGTGCTCCCTTGGTTCTCTTTTACTGAGCCATACAGACATAGCCTGGGTAACTTGCTTTTACAATCTCAACCTTGCTGCTCTGCCTTCAGTTTTCTAGTACAGCACCCACATAAACTACACCTCTGTCATAGTTATTTTTTAAGGACACATCAAGGGGCTTTCTTTTAAAAGTGATCAGAACTTAAACATGAAGGCTTTGCTAATACAGCCACACCAGTAAAGATCACACAGCATAGGAATGCTGTTACAGTCTTAGCAGGGGTACAAATTTTGAAGGGATGGTTAATTTCACTTGAGAAAGTAGAGCCACAGGAAAGCTTGAAGTGTTTTTATTTTGTTTTGTTTTGCTTTGTTTCAATCAAGTTAAGCTACAATAGCAAAATTCAAGCTTTGCAGCATAAATGATGGGATTTCTTCAGCTCAATGCCACTGGTTGCACCATGCCACCCTTTTGCTAACATGGTTTTGAGAGCTAAAACTTTTCTCTCTGACACCTAGAAAGCTGGCTTCTGTCTTAGGCAAATTCAACACATCTGAATACAAAGATCATCCCAGTACAGTTTTAGATGTGAGACTTCATTATTAAACATTACAAAGGTATTTTATCTCTGTCTAACAAAAAATATTTAAAAAGACAAACTGGAGCCACAGAAGGGCCTAAAAGGTTCATTAGATAAATAAATCAACATGAATTTAATTCATAACCCCAAGAGATACTAGCAGATTGCTTGTGTTTGTATTTTAGCTGGATTTTTTTTTTTCCAGATTTCTTCACAGGTTAAGAAAAAAAGACTTGGAAACAGTGGCTCCTAAAACAAACTGAACAAAGATTTATGTCTATTTGCAGAAATATTAGTTCTCAGTGGGTATGTCTGCTGTTAATATTTGCTATATTATTACATGGTTTCACTGTTGCCAGGGTCTGTTCAGCTACTCTAAGTATTTTTTTGCTTAAGGATATATTTTATTTCTGTTGATGGGAAAATATGAGCCTTGTAACTTTTTGGGCTACAAATTCATAACTGGCAGTCAGACATGAACAGAGTTTCTCTTCAGCACACTCAGAAAACAGAAACATGGAGATGATATCTAAAGTATAAGCAGGGAATAGCGATGTTTAAGTGTTGTTTCCAAAAACTGCCAGGAAGAAACAGTGAAATTCATAGGTATTCAGCAAAGAAAACTGAGAAAAAACAATGAATTAATCTATTTTCATCTAGCAAATGTGACACACATTAAAAGGCCAGCAAAACCAAGCTCATGAAATAGGATTCCTCTAGATGGAACTCTTGAATTTGAAAGATGACAGTCATATAACAAAAGCATCGAAACGTAGGAAATTATTCTCTTCCTACACTGATTATTTCTCCTAGTGAAACACCTCCTCAGAGGAAAATGGGCATATCTCACCTACTCAGTCCATGGCATGATGAGACACAGCTCTCCTGTGCAGAAGACTTGGATTTAAAAGACTTGAATAATGTAAAATAAATAAAATGATGACTACAGTAGAGGTTTTGACAGGTGCAGAGCGCTGTCTGTCCACGTAGCTCCTTTTAGAGTAGGATTAAGGCTGCTAATCGAGGATTTTAGACTTGACTCAGCTCTTGCCATTGAACTTCCTACTAACACTTGCAAACCTGCCTGGACTAGAAACAGGAGTGGGTTTTCTTTAATAATCTTTTAATTATTATGTAAGTGAAACAATTACATAAAAATACTTGGGAAGTTAATGGGCAACAGAAGATCAAATAGAATTACATAAAATGGTGTTGTGGTTTAGCCCCTGTCGGCAACCAAGACCCACACAGCTGCTCGCTCACCCTCCCCCACCCCCCGGTCAGATGGGGGAGAGAATCGGAAGGGTAAAAGTAAGAAAATTCATGGGTTGAGATAAGAACAGTTTAATAATTGAAATAAAATAATAACAATAATAACAGTAATAGTAATAAAAATTTTAATTAAAAAGAGAATGAGAAAAACAAAACCCAGGGAGGAGGAAAAAAAAAAATTTGATGCAACTGCTCGCCAACCAACACCCAGCCCGTCCCCGAGCAGCGATCGCTGCCCCCCAGCCAACTCCCCCAGTCTCTATACTGAGCGTGACGCCATATGGTATGGAATAGCCCTTTGGCCAGGTTGGGTCAGCTGTCCTGGCTGTGCCCCCTCCCAGCTTCTTGTGCCCCTGGCAGGGCATGGGAAGCTGAGAAAAAAAAAAAAATTCCTTGCCTAGTATAAGCACTACTGAGCAACATTTAAACCATCAGTGTGCTATCAGCANCCTCCATCAACACTGCAACAAAAGTAACTGCCATAACCAAGATCTCTGAGCTTTGGCACAGCACATGGTGTGGAAATAATAGAGTCACATCAGAAAGCACAATGTGGTAACAGGTAGCAAATGTTGACTTCTGCCAGTGACTGTGCAGTTTTTATCCTTTGCATTTTTAGCTTCACGTCTTGACTGCTGAAAAACACTTTTCTTGGGGCTATCTTTGAAACACATAGAGAAATCTTGTCTGGCAGAAAACATAATGTGCATGACCTACTGCGATACATATAAGTATGCGCTGTACTTTCTTATAGCTATCTGTTTGCTTCTGGCTGTTATTAGAGGTACCAGTTACCCTCCTAAACTTGTACTGCATATGTAACACATATATCTTCAAAAGATCACTTTTCTCATTGAATCTCTCACAGCAGTAGCAATTGCTTCCCTATTTCTATTAAGTCCTAGGACTACATCTGGAGTAGCCAGATAACCTCCGTGCACGGGCCATGGTCCTGGAGCTGCCTTTCCCTTCACAGAGCTCCAAAGAGGATCCCAGCTCCTGCAGTCGGTGAAACTTACAGCTCGGATGTAACTCACAGCAAAAACTGAAAACTGCAAAAAATGCATGCACAAAATCACTTAAAAGACACCCCTGCCAACACATGCAGCAACAGTGCCCCAGCCCAGAGGCAGCCCAAAACATAGTGCCCGAGAGGAGTAAATTGCCACGTGTATGATTATTGTTCCAATGCATAACAAAAAAACTGTGCAGAGGAGAAAATGATGGAGCAGATCCAAAATATATTAACTGACCTATTTCTACTTCTGACATAAACAGTGGGGAGGACTAGAGCCACCTACATCCCTCTGAGGTGCAAGAGACCTCTGTTACTGCTGCCGGAGGAAAGAGTCCCTGCCCATGGGTTCTGTCTTGCACCCTGGCCCAGCAACTGGTCTCAGCTCTGGTACAAGCGGAGCCAGAGCGTGGGGTGGGTCCTGGACGGCACCGATCCTGCCCTGGATGCTCAGCGGGTGCTCCTGAGCCTGCGGGTGCCAAGCCAACAAGTACCACGCAAAGTCTGTAATTGCCTGCTAACATGACACACAGCAGCAAGCGACAGGGGTGGTGATAGTTTTTCAGAAGACATTTTGTAATTGCAACTGTGTGTTTCATACACAGCAGCCAGATGTTTGGGCGGGAGGGAAGGGAAAGAGCTGTAAATCTATAAATAAGTAATGGAGTGTTGGGCTATGAAATTCATAGATTAACATGTGAGAAATTCTCTCAGAGGCTGCATTAACGCCAGCACAGCGTTCAGCTGTTTATCACTCCGAAACGTCTCATGCCTCTCGCCAGAAAGGCCATGTGGGGCTTGCTTGGGCTGCTGTGTGCTTTTCTTGTGTTCGTCTCCTGCCCTAAAGAATTAATTCGTCGCTGAGCTCATACAATCAAGATCTCAGGCTCTACTAATGCTTGCTTAAATAATGACTCTGCCTCATCTAATGCCGACCTCTCTGGTCTCAGAGCGCGGCTTGGTCCTCGCTGCCTGTCTGATAAGTTGGGGGGGGACAAGAAGCACAAGGAGCCACCTCAGACCTATTTCTGTTCTCACACTGTGAGCCCACACTTGGCATCAGGGACCCCAAAGTCACAACAATATCCCATGCTTGAGACAGGTCTGCGAGAGGATTTATCAGTCTTAGAGAACACCATGAGCCACTCCTGGTTGTCAAGCAAGGACCAATTTAAACCTGCAGAAGAATATAAATACTGCTTTTTCAGTGAGGAATTTAAAACTCCTTAAACACTGCAGCACCCAGCTGCACTCTGTGCAGGCTCAGCAGGTGCTGGTACTGTGTCTTCTGGAGAGCTGCTGCCACAACCTGCAGCCGCGCAGCAGAGCCATGTCTGAAGTGGCGACCATGTTCCCAAAGCTGCTTCCGCACTGCTCCCTCTACCCCGACTGCCCAGGGCACCCCCAGGGCAGCTGGTCACCCTGGGGGGTGGCTCCAAGCCTGTTTCTAACCCCTCTGTTGCAGGGACAACACACACCTCACTTTGCCCAGCTGCCTAGCTCAACACAAGACATTCCCCCAGGTTTCCCTGAGGAGGGCAGACCCCAAGCACAGCACAGGGTACGGGCTCTTGTACAGCTTACAGAGGGACCTCACTGTGCAGCACCTCAATCCTATGGCTCCTCTCCATCTACATTTATCCTGTCCCTCATCTGTTTTCTAGTGCTTCTCCGACCGATTATCTTCTTCCATCATGGAAATACCATACACTTTGTAGTTAGTCACTTTATTCCTCTGCCAAGGATGCTCTCAAGCTGCTGTCACTAGAAGCACCCCATGTTCTCTTCATGCCACAGATGTTTAAATGCAGTAGTTATACATTACTTGAGCCTCACATATTTCTTCCAAAAATAACACTGGTGTGTCCATAGACATTCACCAAGGCCTTTGATGCACTCCAGGCATCTTGCTTTTTGGTCTATTATTCGGTAGCACAACTAAAATAATTGGGCCTTAGTACTGCCTAAGTCTTCACAATTTTTTTGACTCCTAACAGAGTGAGTGGTCAGGTGTGATACAGAGATCAGAGAAAGCTGGAAGAAAAAAAGAATACATGAGTATGCTAGGAATTAAGCTAGTTCTTGTTGATTGCCTCTGTAGAGGGGTGTAAGGCCTACAGAGGAGAAAATCATAGATAGTACCATTCTGAAAACAAGTGAAGAAAGTGAATGAATGGAAAAAATGTAAGTCAAAGCCCACAAAAAATGTGGAGCTCCTGAAGCAGCATTTCATTTCCCTCAAAACACTAAGTAAAATCCCTGGAGATTCCCATCTCAAGCAGACCAGCAGGGAAGTCCATAACTGTAGTGTGTGTGAGACAAATCTTGCTGCAGCTGCTTCGCTGGGTGCTGCCTGATCTCAGACAGGAGCATCCTGGAAGGATGCACGAGGTGTCTAGACATGAGTCATTGAGACATCCACGCTGTTCAGGTGGAGCACTCCCCATTTTCAACCATGGTCCTGAAATCCCAGTGGCCCACAGCATGCACATGTTATACTTTGCATCTAGTCTTTGCTATGGAGCTAACTGATTCTTTAGACAGGAAAATTTGAGTACAGATGAGAGGGTGGAGCTGGTGGGGACTGACCCCTCAGAGTACAGGCGTGCTAATGTGATATCTTTGGCCTGCTTCAGTCCTGCAGGAGAACCCCAGCAAGACCCTCATCTCACTGCTGTCCCCCACACCCATGCGCTGTGTCCCCAAATACTGTGGCTTGACAGAAAAATGTGGTAACAGCAGGCTGCAAACCAACCTTCCCATTTGCTTCTAGATTTTCTGCCTACTCGTGGCACATGCACAGTGTTTGAGCTTGTTGTGGTTTAACCTCAATTG